>QZGG01000167.1:0-219522 GCA_006409495.1 Sedum album | reverse complement strand
TAGAAGTCGGATCCTGTTCGCCTTTGAATATGACCCATCTCTTCTCCTTCACTATCATTCGATTTACATCAAAACCTGAATTTGTTAAACATACATGATTTTTCATATAACAGAGTCGATGACTTACTTGCTCCATCCACCTGTTCAGTTCTTGTGAAATAACGATTGCCTGCTTTGTCAACCCCCACCGCGTTTCTGCTGCTGAAAAATCCCGCAAGCCGAGCCAACAGCTGCTTCGCCGACATCACCTACGATCGGGAGCGAAACTCAATCTTCGAGTCGAGTCGATTCGATCCGATCCGCTGCGATTCATTTCCGATGAATCGAAACAAGCTTCTGTAGTTTCGTAAAACGGCAGCGTTTCGCTCTCATATGATGTCGTTTTCAGTTCAATTCGGTGTCGTATAGCAAACCTAACTGCATCATTGGAAGTATCGAGACCCTAGCAGAGCAGAAATGACGTCATTGAGCGATGCCGCAGCGGCGGCGGTGACCTTCGCCGCTCACTTTCAACGACCCACCACCACCAAAAGAAACGTAGTGAATATAAAATGCGGCATACGGGAGCTCCGAACAAGGATCGACTCAGTCAAAAACACTCAGAAGATCACCGAAGCAATGAAGCTCGTCGCCGCCGCCAGAGTCAGGAGAGCCCAAGAAGCCGTCATCAACAGCAGACCCTTCGCTCATGCTTTAGTTCAAGTGCTTTTCGAGTTGAACCAACAGCTTCTGTTTGATGATGATATCCAAACACCTTTAACTCAAGTCAGGCCTGTTCAAACTGTTGCTCTTGTTGTTGTTACAGGTGATAGAGGCTTGTGTGGTGGATTCAATAACGCGGTTATTAAGATCGCGGAGGCTCGGATACTCGAGCTTCAGAAACTCGGTGTTAGTGCGATGGTTGTTAGTATAGGAAAGAAGGGAAATTCGTATTTCCGACGTAGAGAGGATAGAGTGAATGTTGATCATTTTATTGATGGGGCAAATATGCCTACTGCTAAAGAAGCTCAAGCTATAGCTGATGATGTGTTTTCCATGTTCCTTAGCCAAGATGTTGATAAAGTTGAGTTATTGTACACTAAGTTTGTGTCGCTAGTCAAGTCTGAGCCGGTGATACATACACTGCTTCCTTTATCCTCTAAAGGTCAAGTTATTGATTTGAGAGGGAACTGTGTGGATGCAGTTGATGATGAGTATTTTAGGTTGACGACGAAGGGAGGGAAGTTGAATGTTGAGAGGGATGTTGTTGCTGCCGAGAGGCCTAACTTCTTACCAAATATGCAATTTGAGCAAGACCCTGTTCAGATTATTGATGCTCTGATGCCCTTGTATTTGAACAGCCAGATTTTGAAGGCTCTACAAGAGTCTTTAGCTAGCGAGCTTGCTGCTAGGATGGGAGCTATGAGTAATGCTACTGATAACGCTAATGATTTGAAGAAGAGCCTCACAATGGCATATAATCGTGAAAGGCAGGCTAAAATTACTAGTGAAATATTGGAGATTGTTGCAGGTGCTGAAGCACTAAGATAGTAAAAGATGCTTTTATTTTTTGTTCCTGATATTCCTTGTCCGCCTTCAAGGTATCCATTCTTACAATTGATTTTGCATTTGGTATCATTATTTGAAGAGCCTATCTAAAAACAACAAACTGATACAGAAATGCGCCTCTTAGCCTGGTTTGTAAGTTGCTACGAAATCTGATGTTGAATATGTGTTATTGATCTTTTTTCTTCTTTGATTCCTGAATCTCTGTCTGAATTTCTTAGCTGAAGTGATCCGGGACGCCTTTACACGAATACTGTTACTGACCTTAATCTGTAAGGTTGCTTGTGAATTCCTATCTGATCCCCTGGCAACTTATATCATTGATATTTACTTCTATTAATTAGGTAATTGATAGTGAAATGTGTATTGCTTACTAACAGACAACTTGACCTAAAACCATATGATGTTGTGAATCAGAAACATAATAATTATGTTGATTCACAAGTTTCTGTGTGCAATTAACTCCAATTATTGTTGGCTTGTGGGTCTTAATACAAACTCTTTCTGCCACTTGTTTTAATCACACTAACATTTAAATTAACTTATAATTGAAGTCATAGCTTAATCATCTGAACTGCTGAAATATCTACCTCCACCATATGATGATTGGCTTCTTTGTCTCTAAAAGGCATAAACAGTTACCAGACTTAAGTTCAAAGGTCAATATTTGTATAACTGCCTGCAAAATTCGTCTTTTTTTCTGCGATGGCTGCTCTGTGCAATTTGTTTTATGCATTGTCTGGTCAAGAATAGGCTGCGAACGTCGAAGTAAAATCCGTGGATGGCTAACTGAGCTGATTCTGAGAAGGTAGCCGCCTCTGCAGATGCTGTGACCTTCTGCGAAGTAGACGTTTTCGGTTAGTATTTCTTCTATTTATTTTTCTTCTTGACATTACATTCTTCCTAGCCATTTTGAATACTGAGGCTGCTTAAAGATATGTCCAGAAAGTGGAAGTACATGAAAGACCCACATCATTTTAGCTCTTTATTTATACAATATTAGTTGTTCTAATCTGATTGCTTTAGCAGTTTCTTTTGTTTTGGTGCTGTTCTCTATCATATCTTGCCACCTCATCTTCTTCCTACAGCCATAAATGTGTCATCTGCTTGTAATATATGAGGACCTAAAACATACTTCTGGCACTCTAGTCTCTTTCCTTTTTGGTTCTGAGTAAGTTATTGAATCTGTGATACTGTTGGTTTTGAGTGAAGTCTGCAGGTATCTGTTGGTTCCGATGGGTGACGTATACCGAAGTGTCTCTAAGAAGAGCCTCAGGGGTTATGGTGGTTTGAGTATTTCATTGGCAAATCAAGATTTTCAAGAAGATGAAGTTTGGGATACTTACGGAGGTCATGCAGAAGATAACTTTCCTCCCAAGGGTGACTATGTTTCTGCTGCTCCGACAAAAAACTCTAGCACGCATCAAAAAACATCTCAATCTAGTCTGTCAAGGATGTTTGGCAGAGATAAAAACAAAAGTTATGCAGCCAAAGAAGCTCGCCATTTCGGTACCAGTTTCCATACCCGACTGGTCAAAGATCTGCAGGCATGGCAACTCGCCTACACACTATATAAAAGCTTCGGATGAAGAGAGTGAGAACAGTGATGTTGGGGAGGTTTATGAACTGCCACCACATGAATGGCTACAAAGGAAGCATTCAAGAAGACAAATGTCTTCATTTTCTGTTGTGGAAGGTGCTGGAAGGACACTCAAGGGCAGAGACCTCAGCAAAGTTAGAGATTCTGTACTCACAAGAACTGGTTTCCTTGAATAACATATATGCCCGGGTTCCCGCGTCATCTTCATTTAATCGATAGTTCAGAATTTGGGATTTGTTAAAAGTTAACTTCATTCAGGATAGTAATAGTGAACTTGGACATATGATATTTGTGTGTGTATGTTTTATGTTGGGTCAGAATTTGATTGGGATAATATTTTAGTGCAGTTAGGGTGTTGCATTGTGAGTAATGAAATTTGCTTGAATCTCAGTTTGTGTATCTTTATGGTGGAAACAACTCAGGGAGTTGAGTCAGCTCTGATAGTGAATGAAATGGGTAGTCGAAGGTAGTGGGGACATTATCTTCTGGTTTGGCTGACTAAAGTTGGCACTAACTGATTCGTTTGGACTGGAGATACATATAGGGGTGGTGAGTATTGCAAAATTCGAATTCGTTTATATATACTCTGTTGAATTAGGCTCGAAACTCGAACTTTACTCAAAATAGGATTACTATATTCGAACTCGATTCGGTCAAATTAGTTCATCAACAAGTTGCTCGTTAAAAACTCAATTAAAAATCGTTTAAAACTTAATTTTTGTTCATTTATAACTTGCTCAGAAGATCATAAACATATACTGAGAAATAATATTTAAAAGGGGTAATTGCAGTAAACCACCATTATAATATGATGTTTTGCAGTAAACCACCATTATAAAAACTTTTTTCGAAACGAGTATATTATAACATCGCCGTTAACAGAAAACCACCAATTTAACTGTTTCGTTAGAAATTGTAAAACACGCGCCATACGACATGTGGGTATATAATTTTAATTCAGATAATTTCAAAAAATCACCATTATAATGTCTTGTTTTGCAGAAAACCACCATTTTAATGTCTTGTTTTGTTAAAAACCACCATTTTAACAAATAATCACAAATGACTGTGGCTATGATTGTGACTATCTTTGATTAGCAAAGCAGTACACGTTTATTAATTTATAATCCATACTAGACATGAAACCTAATGGAAGCATATTTGCAGTTGCGGGTGTGGTGAGAAGCTGTTATATTTTAGCTCAGAGTTGATCTTTAAGATCAATATAGAAAAACAATTAGAGTTTAAAAGTAGTGATATAATAAATCATATTTCGTAAAATAAAATGAGAAAGTTATTTATATTTAACTTCCATCGAGTTTAAAAGAATTGAACCGTGCAGTCGATAATCATTAAACATTGATAATAAACTCTAAACAAGAGTTTCTTTTGTATTTCTTACATTATTTTCTTCACTGACTTCCATCGAGATTAAATTGAAGCACTATGTAGCTAGTAGATACTTATCAACGAGTAAAATTATCATATGAGCCTCTGATCTAGCATGAACAGAGCAAGTGGTAGTATTTGATAATAAGTTATTAAAATGGTGGTTTTTCGTAAAACTGAGATTATAATAGTGGTTTTCGGTAATTAATTTTAATATAAAATAATATTTTATTGCCACGTGTACACGCACTTAACGGAAGTTTTAACAGAACAGTTAAATTGGTGGTTTTCTGTTAACGGCGATGTTATAATATACTCGTTTTGAAAAAAGTTTTTATAATGGTGGTTTACTGCAAAACACCATATTATAATGGTGGTTTACTGCAATTACCCCTATTTAAAATTATAATTAACATGATATATCTAATATAAGCATTAAGGGTTAATAACTAGAGAGACATGGTCCTCCTAGAACCTTATCCTAAGCATTAAATGTGTTATAAATAGAGTGATTAAGTTCAAGACAGACTTGTAGGACAAAAATATTTAATCTCAATCATTGATTTGATTAATTTGTCGATTGATATTAAAATTAGTTTTTAATTAAATATGGCGGTTGTATTTTTAAAAACACGGGCGGTTGAGAATGACGGTTATCAATTTGAAACATTAAATGAATAAAAATCAACGGTTGAGATGATGTCCTTCTGTCTCACAAAAACTTGAGTGTCCTTCTTGAACTTAATCCATAAATAGAGTATTAACCGATTTTTTATTGAGTTTTAATCGAGCACTTATACAAGTTGTTCAAGAGCATAATCGAGTCAGTATATCATTAACTCGACTCGTTTATTAAACGAGTATCATAAGTGTGTTCATACTCGATTCGTTTATTATCAAACAAATATTGACCAAATTTCATCAAACAAAACATCGAGTATTTATCGAGCGTATTGCCCCACTTGCAGCCCTAGATGCAAATGAGTAACATTTAAGGTTAATTATTTTTAAGTATCCACCCCTTCCAATTAGCCACACGTTTCGTATTTCCTTTGAATTTTTTCAGGACACTAAAAATACTATTTTAGTTATTCACTCCTTGGAAATAGTTAGCCACTTGAATTTAGGAATATTTACAAAAGTTGGTGCATTTAAAGCGAAAAATAAAAACATAATTTTCTGTAAAAACAGTAACTCACATGCATTGTTTTGATAAAAATATTCAAAAAATAAAATCATTTATTTTTACATTTTAATTTGTTGACCTGTTTTTATTTTTAATTCATTGAAGCTTTGTTTTTCCCATGGCTTTTTTATTTTACTATTTATCTAATTGTTTATATATTTTTGCGTTCATGAAACCTTAACAACCAACTGATATATTAACAAAAGCTCTGCCTTCTGATACTCTAATTCAAATGTGTAGAACCCCGTCCGCCGGATCCAGATCCAGCTGTTAACTTTTTATGCTATTAACTTTTTATTTTACTATTTGTCTAATTGTTCATGTATTTTTGCGTTCATGAAACCTTAACAATCAACTGATATATTAACAAAAGCTCTGCCTTCTGATACTCTAATTCAAATGTGTAGAACCCCGTCCGCTGGATCCAGATCCAGCTGCCGATATCGACTATTCAAGTTAGAGAAGAGGGAGCTAACGCATTTGACCTAGGGGTGGTTTTGTAAATTTGTACTTTATGTTGGTAGTTATGTAAAATGTAAAACTAGAAGGGCCTAATTGTAATTAGATGAATTAGATCTGGTACAAGTAACAGAATCCATCATCTTCATTTCATTCAATGAGTATTTCGTTTTCCTTCTAATCTCTTCCGATCGTTTCCTCTGTTTTCCGACGCAATTCCGAGCAGTCCAATCTGCATCTTCAACATGGTATCAGAGCTTTTTAAAGTAAAGTAAAGTGAAATGCGATAAAAAGCAAACGACATGCATTTGAGGATGATTAAAAGTAAATTTTGAAAACGAATAACCCTAGAATGTTCTTTGCTCAACAGTTCATTATGTAGCACATTATCTTAATATGTGAAAGGTTATAGGAGGAAATGTAACTTTTGGTAAGACGGAAGAACATGCAGTGGCGGATCCAGCCGTCGCGGAAAGGGGGCGAAACTCCGTAGCGACGTCAAAGATTGAAGGTCGAAAATTAAAGTATGTATAAATAATTTAAATAAAATTAATGTTTAACAATTACGGTTCGTTGATATTTTGAGGAAGTTACAGGTAACTTAATTGTTTACATAAGTACTTTAAGGCAAATGCATACATGTGCAATGTTTTAAAACGATGTTATTTCACACAGTAGAAGATACATTATTTAGACCATAATTCAATGTGACATGCTTAAGAAGCCTAGCGATCATGGTTCTTTTTTATTCGGATTCTTATCGACGTATAGTATAACTAGCACATTGTGTGATAATGGTGCTAGTTTCTATTTGATGTCTTATTTGTTGTTCAATTGATTAGACATGAAACATTGACTCTGACTACGAAGATTCTAAGGTTAGTGACGGCACGTCGCTGAGTGCTGCAAATTTATCCCTCTCTCCTCCTTAGTATATTCTAGGTAAGCAGGGGTCGAATCCATAGGGAACGGTGAGAAGTCATCTTTTATCTACAACTAATTAAGATTGGGGGTTTCGTGAGTTAAGCAAGTAAAGTGAGAAAAACAGTTGCGCAAGTAATACTGGCGCATGACAGATGCAGTTATAAAAGTGTTAACAGAAATAGAGATGAGCTCGGTTCAGATTCGTCACTATGAATTCTATGCTTATCATTGGTCACTAAAGATATATGATATAATGTTCACGCAAGTTAAGGTCCGGTCAAGGCTTAATAACCTACACATACATTCCGGTCAAAGTCTGTATGATACTACTACTCGGTCTAGTCTAATTAACCACAGATCCGATCAAAGTAGTGATTAACTATTCTAGCGTTACTCTTATCATTCACAGTCACGTACCTCTGATAGTTTAACAGTAGATAATAGATTCTATAACTAAGTCTGCGGTGCAAGGCTTCGCTTAATTATCTAACCTAATTAGCATGCAATTGAGCTTGGAGTAATAATACTAAACTTATCATGCAATTAAGTACAAAACCTCAGAACATATTATTCAAAGTTCAGAATTCAGATCGAATTTAGTAAGTTAGCTATACATACTGAATGTATACATCTTAAGAGTTAAAATTGAACAACTAAAATAACAAAACAAATCTGTATTGCGCGTCGTCCTGCTCGCGTCAGAAGCTTGCACGCACAGCTCTCACAGCTAGGTCTGAATTCCGCTCTCCGTCTCTCTCTCTCTTGTGATTTCCTTTGTGCCTTGTATTTATACTCTTACCTTCTAGGGTTTCCACGAGAAAGTAGGCAAGAAAATATATTGGAAATCATCTTTATCTCTAAAAATCAGTCTTAGATATCTCCAAAAACCAGACTTAGAAATATTCTTTGCACATGATGACGTCATCGCTCCGGATTTGTCGCTGATTGCTGATGTCATCGCTTCCTCCGCTCTGTGCGACTCACCACTCGCGCGCTACAATTCTCGTACGGTCCTTGGTTTTCCGGTCTTGTTAAATTGTTGTTCTTTTGCTTCGAGGTTCGGCCTTCCTGTTGCACTTTTGTTCTAACTCTTCTGATAAATCTGAGATATAAAACTACACCAAAAGCGTAATCTTATACTTAATATGTTAGAAATCTAAGTAGTGTAAATGACTTAAAACAGTATACAAAAGTGCCTTATTAGTTAGCAGACTGCTCCTCCGAGGCCCCGAAAGGATATCATAAAAGATGTATAGATAAGAGTTGATAAATTCTACGTCCTGTTGATTTTTATGCATTGATGAAGATAAGAAAAATCTCATTATCGTAGAAGACAATTTTTTAATACGATAAAGATTATTATCGATTGGAGGAAATATGCAATCAAGGTGATTATCAGTAGTGAAAATATAATTTCAAATAGAAATTCATACTTAGAACACTTAGTGATGCTCTTGACTGCTGACAACACGTCTTTGTGCGCTACAAATTTATCCCAGACCTCACTAGTATAGTATAGTAAGTACGGGGTCGAATCCTCTGGGAACGGTGATAAACTATCTTCTTCTATAAAGAAAGGAACAGGATTGGGTTGTGAGTGTTTGTAAAAATTAGAAAGAAAACAAAAAACGCGTGACAAGAATCGCGCATGTGTAAACTGGCGCATTGAATGAAGTGTTTGTTAACAGTTATGAGAAGCTATCAGTTTAGACTTATCCTTATGAACATATGTTTATCATCGGATTTGTATTGATCTATTACTATTAGTTTAAGTGAATTAAGGTTCGGCCAGGGCTTAATAATCCACACATATATTCCGGTCAGGGTTTATATGATATTATCATTCAACTTAATCTAAACAATCACGAATCCGATCAAGATAGTGATAGTCTATGCTAGCCGTTACTCCCAATCATTCACCATCAAGTCCATCTGATTAGTTTAACAATAGATAGTAAATTCTATAACTAAGTCTGCGGTTCAAGGCTTCGCTTAATTATCTAATCTAACTATCATGCAATAAGCTTGAAATATTAATACTAAACTAGTCAAGCATTAAGAACAAAACCTCAAAAAATAATGTTCACAAGTTAAAGCCTAAACTGATAAAGCAAGTTAGCAAGACATGCTTTTATTAGACATCTCAAAATCTGTTTGTAAACAACAAGTTAATTCAGCAAGAACAAAGAAAAGCTTAGCGGAGTTGTTGTGTCTGCGCGTCAGCCTTCTGTTGCACGTCAGTCTTCTACTCGACGGATCCCTTCAACAGCTCTCTAAACTATCTAAGCATAAATCAGCGTATCTATTACTCAGCTAACGCTTCCTATTTATACAAAGTTTCTAGGATTTCTAAGTTTGAATTTAGAAGTAGATAATCATGAATTTCCAAGTTTATCCCTAAAAACTCGCATAGGAAATATATTCTTGCGCGTTGCTGACGTCATCTACGACGCGCGACCCATGTGTGTATGTGCGCGACTTAAGTGACGCGCACCTGGTAAAAAACGACCGCGTTCTGCTCTTTCTTCTCCGGGTTTGTTCCTTAGTTCTATTGTTGCTCAATAAGCTTTTAAATCATCTGTCTTTAATGCACATTTGTCCTTAGCTCATAATCTTGAGGTAGGTGACGGTGCAAACCGAAGGTTGATGTCTAGATGATGCTTTAAATTGTATGTATCTTGTTGAGCATTAAATTGTATGTATCTTGTTGAGCAAACCAAAGGCCTTTCTTTAAATCTCATGATGCATGATAATGTCTTTGGACGGGATTAATCTCTACTAATAACTGTTGGAGTTTTGTTAAATTTTGATGAAACTTCTAAACTGATGTATAAGTACAATACAAAGTCGACATTAGACATCCTATTTCTGATTTGAAGAGGATTAATTATTCTTATGTATGGGTGCATATAATTCATTTAAAAGAGAATGCAAAATCTAGTTGGGAATTCTTTAGGTATTTAAATCCTCCACTAGAAGTTGTGTTAAATGAAATCACTAAGATGAGGGATGCATGGATTATTTATACCATTCCAAATTCTGAATGGGTAAATTTGATTCATGTAGTGCTTAAGAGAGTCATGCGCACTATAGTTGCTAATGAAAATGAGTTAAAATCGCCACGCCTAGGTACGAGGTGGAGAACTTGCATATATATAGAAATTTAAACAAAGCTACTAAGAAATATCATTTTTCTTTCTCGTTTATTAATCGAACATAAAAACGTTTAGTGAGGCATTAATATTTATATTTTCTCGATGACTGTGACTGTTTCTTCTGTCTTCATATTCACCCTGATGACCAAAAATAACTCATACGGACCTATCTTTAATGCACTTTTACATATGGGAGAATCTCATTTGGTTTTTGTAATGCACCATAAATTTTCTCTAATGTTGTACGATGTGCACATTTTTCTGAATTTGTTTAAAACTCAATAGAAGTATTTGTGGAATTTTTTTGATTCATAATTATTCTTTCGATGATTGTCTAACATATATGTCTAGTGTCATAGCTAGATTGCATCCAAATGGACTTGTTCAATATCGAAAGCTCAACTCAACATTTCAAACTCCTCATCATTGCAATAGGCCTTTAACAACAGCACATCCATTTACAAATGATCAAAAAGCAAAAACACCTTCTAGTGTTCAAGACACGGACTAAAATAACCACGCATGATGATCTAAAGCTAATCCCACTCACTCTGTATCACTCATCCAACAAACACATTAACACTCATTTCTTCCTGCCCATTTTCTCAACATTTTCAACTATTCCATTTTAGTTGTTTCTAGCTCAAACTATGAGCTCTAACACAGTTCACATACCTAAGCTGAAGCTCATCGACTCCTTTCTTAGACTCTCCGTCATACCTGTTAGTGTCGCGTCTATATGGTTAACAATCACTGATCATCAAGACAGTAGCAGCTATGGCATGTTGAGCTTCAGCAATTTCACTGGCATCAAGTAGGTATATTAGTTCAGTTCATTTTACAAAGTTCACTTATTATCGATATATCAAACGAATCTTTTTATTACCTATAGGTACATGGTCTGTATAAGTTTCATTGCAGCAATATACGCGCTTATTACTACCATCTTCTCATGGATCACATTCATAGTATCAAGGCCATGCTTCTTCTTTGTTTTCGATCAGGTACAAACTCATAGTGCAGTTGGTTTGTTCTAGCTTCAATTCGATATGAAACATCTAATTAGTAATTTAAGTTTTTTGTTGCATTTATGAAAAGGGTAATTATATTTGACAAATAATTAACTGAATTGCATCAGCTGGTTGCATACTCAATGGTAACTTCAGCTGCTGCGGTCTTGGAGATACTCTACTTATCATACAATGGTGATAAAGAAGTAACGTGGAGTGAAGCCTGCAGCTCCTATGGAAAATTTTGCACCAGACTGATATTGGCATTGATTTTTCATTGTGTATCACTTTGCTTCTTTCTTGTTCTTGCTGTCATTTCCGCTTTCAGGGCATTTAGCTTGTACGAGCCTCCATGTCGTAATGACCAACAAAAATAGATCAATGGATCGGGGCTAATGTCGTCAGTGTGCACTAAGATTCATGGATTTGTCCACATTTTCCCATGTGTGTTAATGTTGTTGTTGCTTAGTTAAGAATATGAAGATGGGTTATAATTTGCGTTGTAAGAGTTTTGATTTTGACAGCAAGCATACAATGATCTATTCTCTTGTATGTCGGTATGTATTTCCGTAAGACATTTCTTCCTTTTTTCATTGTAATATGCTGTTTAATTTTAGATACAACATCGAAGTTAGGGCTGCAAACGAACCGATACACTCGCGAGCTACTCGTGAACAAGTTCGGTCAAAGTTTGTTCGTTTATAAACGAGTCAAGCTTGAACAAATTATAATACTCGTTTAATAAACAAAACGAGCTTGAACAAATTGGTAATCGACTCGTATAAGTTCGTGAACAACTCGATTGAAGCTCGATTAATACTCGATTTATACTTGATTAATACTCGATTAATACTCTACCAAAATTAAAACATAATATAAAATTTTAATTTGAAACTCAATTAAATTGTACTACATGTAGGGGTGTAAACGAGCCGAGCCGAGCATCGACATGCTCAAGCTCGGCTCGTCTGATTTTCATGCTGCTCGAGCTCGACGAGCCTTAATATATCTTGCTCGAGCTCGGCTCGATTAGTTTTTTGCCTACTCGAGCTCGGCTCGCGAGCTTGATCAATCATAAGCTTGTAAAAATGTTGCTCGAATTCATATAAACAAGCTACTCGATTAACTATTACCAGCTACATGAATTCTCAATACAAAAGTCTCTGTTTAGAAATTTCACAAAAAATCAACTCCTGATCAACTTGAAATCAAAAGCCTTCACTTAATGGAGTTGTTCACAGAGAATCATGTACTACGAGTTGTTCCTTTTATATAAACTCTTCTTCAGTGGGTAATTCTGCAAGAAGCAAAAGCCTTTAAACTTGAAATCATCTTCTCTTCTTCACAGCATCCTCAAGAGTCCAAACCTGGTAGCACATACATGATGAATGTTAGTATCAACTTGAAACTATATATATATTCTTTAGTGAAAAAAACCCAAGAAGAAATAAGCACAATTTTAAGTCAAGCTTCCCCTGGTAGCACATACCTGGTACTAGCAACACAAAAACCAAAATTCAGTTTATTTGTACTGGATGAGTTGATATCTTAATATGTTTCCGTGATGAAATGTATAATGAAACATGTCTACTTGTGAACTTAAGTCTGATTAGTTTCCTTTTTGCTATAATACGCAAACTAGTAAATTGTGTATATTTGACATATCTGTAGTATTTTAATATTGTATACTGTATGACATTCACGACATTATCATTCATATATGACTATCATGTACTTGGAATAGAAGTTGATAAAGAATGAGTTTGGTGATTCAGGATACGAGTTATCCTTGGGTTGAAGTCCCTAAACCCTGCAGGATGATCCTTAATTCGGGATGATGGTTGGTGCCAGACAGTTGTGAAACGTGGCCGTTAGCTTTCCGAGTTGGAAATGCTAACAGCAGTGAACAATTATTTATTAACCATCATGCATTTGCACGTCACGAACATTGCATATGCATATATCCATGAATATAAAACTTATGGAAACTAATTATAAGCAGATAAGAGTTGGGTACATGTTTTGTATTGCTAGGAGTGACACACCATTTTGTGTAATATATTTTGCTGTCAAAGTGTAACACGTCCTTTGTGGACGTGAGGTTTGTAAACAATATGTAACCCCTTTTGTGTATGAAAATGGGGAGAGTAGAATGATTGTACAAGGATAATGTAATATTATAGTTATATTAATAAAGTAAAAATTAAAACTCACATCTCAAGGGTTTCAGGGCGTGACATAATGGTATCAGAGCTAGTTATTAGATCTTAAGTGGGGAAGGTCAAATAAATAAACAGTCTTTAGTCATTAGTTAGTGTTTTAGTAAATATAGGTAATGTGTGATACCTTATTAATCTTAAGTTGTTGTTGTTTTATGTTATGATAGATTATGGCGCCTATAAGGATTACAACATTCTTGGAATCATCTTTTATCATTCCCGATCGAGTGATTTTAGAGATTACTGGAAGAAAAATGATCAAGGGTCGTCATCCTCTTAGGATTAGAAGAAGGTTCTCTAAGGCTATTAGACCTTTAAAAGGCAAATCAAATGATAATATAAATACATTCACGAAGACTAAGAAAGTTGATGCTTGGAGAGAGATACCAAATCCTGGGAAGTATTATTCTAACAGTGTACTCACTGACTGTTGCGTCAAGATTATTACTGTTTGATTGTCTGCTTGTTTGATTGTTTGATTGTTTGATTGTTTGATTGTTTGATTTAATCTTTGGTTGTGGTTGTTTGAATGTTTTAGAAAATTTGAGGATGTATAGTTACATGTATCGATTTTAAGTATGATTTTCTTTATAGAGTTTTAATTAGGAGGCACTTAATATATAACATAGTGATGTTTAACATTTATATTCTTTTATGATTAGAAACGAACTATGAATTCGAACGAGCCTAGTAGTTCATTGATCAAGGAAATAATTGCGAACTAGCAAGCATCTGCAGTATTTTAAAGGAATTATCAGCGGCTTTAGGAAAATCAAATACCAATGGAGATGACCAAGGAAAATTGGGATGTATTTCGGACGCAGTGGAAGAAAAATCTGAAAGAAGAATTAAACTGCTTTGGGAAATGAAGCGTATGAACCCTCCGGTTTTTTCAGGTAGTCCTGACCCAGATGTGGCTGATAAATGGATGAAGCAAGTTAAGAAATTGTTAGAGCTGTTGGCTATTCCAGAGGACTGCAAAGTTATTTTAACTTCACACTTACTTGAGGGCGAGGCAGATTACTGGTGGGATTTCATAAAATCAAATCATAATATCGAGACTTTAACTTGGGAAAAGTTTGAAGAACTCTTTTCAATAAGTATTTTCGAGAATCAGCCAGAGATGCAAAGATGGAGGAATTTGTTCAACTTTTGCAGCGCAATATATCTGTGGCTCACTACGAGTCTAAATTCACTGAACTGTCTCGATTTGCGCCTTTTTGGTAACAACGGAACGATGCGTGCCAAAAGATTTGAGAGAGGATTACGCCCTTCCATTCAGAAAAGTTAGTGGCTTTACGACTTCGGACTTACAGTGATGTCGTGGAAAGTGCCTCTTTAGTGGAGCACCAGTTAAATAATTCTCAAATAATTCGCCAGGAACGAGACCAGAAAAGGGTGGCATTCAGAATAACTTACCAAGTAAGAGGCCAAACAATTCCCACCATCAACCCCATGGAGAAGCCGTCAAACAGATATGAATGCTAATATTCCAAAATGTTTTACGTGCGGAAAACCAGGACATCTGAGTAGGAATTGCCATCTGGAAATTCTTCTCAAACATCTTTTAGTCGCACGTCACAATTAATACGGCAACCTCCAATGAATCAATTGTCTACTCAGAATCGACGATATCAAGCACCTATAGTTCAACCTTCAGTAAGTCGATCAAGTGGAAGGGAAGATATGGAAAGAGGACAAAAATCGGATGCAAGAGTTTTTTCAGTAATTGCAAATGAAGATTACTCCAATGCCGTGATCGAAGGTACATTTCCAGTTTATAACTCATTGGCAAAAATTTTGTTTGATACTGGTGCAACACATTTCATTCATGGCGATATCATTTGCATCACTATTGGCATTACCTTTAGAATCACTTACTTCATCGCTACGTGTTGGTACCCGGTAGGAGAAATTACTCAAGTAAATCGAGTGTGTAGGAATTGTGTGGTGAAGGTTGCTGATTATTACACCGAAATTGATATGATATTATTGAACATGTCGGGTTATCAAGTAATCCTTGGGATGGATTGGTTATCGAAGTATCGAGTGGTAATGGACTGTCATAAAAAAAGTTAACTTTTATCACTGAAGGAGAAGAAGAACTTTATTTCTATGGAGAGAAAGAAGTTTCTCGACTTATTCTCAGTTAATATTCAGTAGGCAACTTCTAAGAGGCAATGGATATCCAGACTATTGATCTTTAAAGTTAACGCAAGAAGAGGATCAACATCAATGTTCCATTCCAGTCGTATGTGACTTTTTGGATGTATTTCCGAAGGAACTTACATCTTTACCACCAAAAAGGGAAATAGATTTTTCTATCAATATATATCCTGGAACAGCTCCAATATCTATTTCTCCTTATCGGATGGCTCCAGCTGAACTTAGAGAACTGAAAAGGCAAATACAAGAACTTTTAGAACAAGGGTTTATTCGACCCAGTAAATCACCATGGGGAGCACCTGTACTATTTGTAAAGAAGAAGGATGGGACCCTTAGGTTGTGTTATCGATTATCGAAAGCTGAATCAAGTCACCATAAAGAATAAATATCCTCTCCCACGGATAGATGATTTATTTGATCAGCTAAAGGGATCAACGTGTTTCTCCATAATAGATTTGAGATCTGGTTATCATCAACTTCGCGTGAAAGAAGAGGATATTTTTAAGACGGCATTTAGTTCTCGATATGGGCATTTTGAATTTTTAGTTATGTCCTTCGGATTAACTAATGCTCCTGCAGCCTTTATGGAACTTATGCATCAAGTACTGAAACCTTTTTTGGATGATTTTGTGATCGTGTTCATTGACGACATACTGATTTATTCCAGCTCCAAAGAACAACATGGACAACATTTACGAATCATTCTTCAGACACTAAGAGAACACAAGTTATTTGCAAAATGGAGAAATGTGACTTTTGGACATCCGAGATTAAATTCTTAGGACATGTTATTTCAAAAGACGGAATATCAGTAGAATCCAACAAAAGTGAATTCAGTATTAAAGTGGAACAGACCAAAGACAGTGTTTGAGATTCGAAGTTTTCTTGGGTTAGCAGGATATTATCGAAGATTTATCGAAAACTTTGCAAGGCTAGCAAATCCTTTGACCCGCTTGACTAGGAAGGGAATTGTTTTTTAATGGAACGAAGCATGTGAGAAATCTTTTGAAAGAACTTAAAAAGAAATTGAACAACAGCCCCAGTGCTTATTATTCCATCATGTGAGAAAGATAATATGTTGAAATATTGCGACGCATTCTATAAATGGACTTGGAAGTGTACTAATGCAACACGGCAGGGTAGTGGCCTATGGATCGTGTCAACTTAAAACTCATGAATTAAATTATCCCACCCATGATTTGGAACTTGCTGCTATCATGTTTGCACTGAAAATTTGGAGATGTTATCTTTATGGTGTTGAATTTGAAGTCTATTCAGATCACAAGAGTTTGAAACATCTGTTCACTCAAAGAGATTTGAATTTACGACAAAGAAGGTGGATGGAATATCTTGAGGATTATCAATTTGTTCTTCAATATCATCCTGGAAAGGCGAACGTTGTAGCTGATGCCCTCAGCAGGAAACCGAATGTACTTTTGTCGTGTACATTTGACGAGCACGTCGTTGAGTGCTGCATATTTATCTCGGCTCTCCTACTAGTATAGTCTCGGTAAGCTGGGGTCGAATCCACAGGGAACGGTGAGAAATCTCCTTTTTAATCTACAATCTAAAACTGGGGTTGTGAGTAACAATTAAAAGAAAGAAAACGGTTGCGCAAGTACAACTGGCGCACACACAGACAGCAAGTATAAAAGATGTAAATAAAGATTCAAGAGATGAGCTCGGTTCAGATTCTTCACTATGAATTTCTATGTTTATCCTCGGTCACTAAAGATACATGATGTACTGTTCACGTAGGTTAAGGTCCTGTCACAGCTTAATAACCTACACATACATTCCGGTCAAAGTCCGTATGATATTATTATTCAACCTAGTCTAGTCAATAACGAATCCGGTCAAGGTAGCTACTGCCTATTCTAGTGTTACTCCTATCATTCACAGTCACGTACTTCTGATAGTTTAACTATAGATAATAGATTCTACAACTAAGTCTGCGGTGCAAGGCTTCGCTTAATTGTCTAACCTAATTATCATGCAATTGAGTTCGGAATAATAATACTAAACTTATCATGCAAATTAAGAACAAGACCTCAAAACATATTATTCATAGATTCAAATCCAAACCGAGTTCAGTGAGTTTAGCTACTCATACTGAATGAATACATCTCAAGAATAATTATAAGACAACTAAAATAACAAGACAAATCTGTTTGGTGCGTCGTCAGGCTCGCGTGACAGCTTGCGCGCACGGCTAAGTCGGAATTCTGCTCTGAGCCGTCTGGTCCCTTCTGCGTGCATGCATGTGATTTCCATGAACTTTGTATTTATAGCCTTGCCTCCTAGGGTTTCCACGAATATTTAGGCAAGGATATCTGTAGGAAATCTTCTGCATCTCTAAAAATCAGCTTAGGAAATACTTGATCTCCAAAAACCGAACTTAGAAATATTCTGTGCGCGTGATGACGTCATCGCTCCGGATATCTCGCTGTCTGCTGATGTCACCGCTTTGCTGTCTTCTGCGCGACCCACACTCGCGCGCCATAGTGCTCGCGCGCCAGTGGTCTTCTGTCCTTGTTGTCAAGTTGTTGTCTTTTTGCCTGAGATTCAGCCTTCTTGTTGCGTTTTTATTCTAACTCTTCTTTTAAACCTGAGATACAAAACTACACCAAAAGCGTAATCTTATACTGAAATATGTTAGAATATAAGCAATGTAAAGGACTTAAAGTAGCGTACAACTGTGCTCTATCAACAATGATTGATAGGTGGAGGTGCGAAGTGGTTATCAGATCCTATAACTTAGAAATAGACTTTGAGGTTGAAGCATTTTGTTTGCATAATCTTGTGGTCGAGCCATTGTTATTAAACAAGATTCTGGAAGGACAAAAGAATGATATTGAGCTAGAAAGAATTCGAATGATATTACTTAGTGGAGATGTCATGGAAGGGTGGAGCGTTAATGAGAATAATGAACTTAGATTTTTGAAAAGGGTAGTAGTCCCAAACAACAAGAAGTTAAAAGAAGATTTACTTTACGAAGCGCATCGTTCTAAATATACAATTCATCCAGGTAGTACAAAGATGTATCAAGACGTTAAAAGGAGTTATTGGTGGAAAGGAATGAAAAAAGACATTGTTGAATACATCTCTAAATGCATGGTTTGTCAGAAAGTGAAAATTGAGCATCAGAGACCTGGAGGATTGTTACAACCTTTGCCTGTGGCTGAATGGAAATGAGATCATATAACAATGGATTTTGTCACTGGATTACCGAAAACAAGCGGAGGTATAATGCCATTTGGGTAATAGTTGATAGATTTACGAAGTCAGCACACTTCTTGGCGGTGAAGATATCTGACTCCGTTGATGCCTTGAGCAAGTTATATGTGAAAGAAATTGTTCGTCTCCACGGCGTTCCACGATCTATCATTTCAGATAGAGATCCAAAATTTACATCACACTTTTGGAAAGCTTTTCAAAAAGCTCTCGGAACAAATTTGAGTTTTAGTACCTCATATCATCCTCAAACAGATGGACAGTCTGAACGAGTGATTCAAATCTTAGAAGATATGTTACGAGCATGTGTGTTAGATTTCAAAGGAAGTTGGCTTGAACATATACCGTTGATTGAATTTGCATATAATAATAGCTATCAGTCTTCGGTAGGCATGGCACCGTATGAAGCATTGTATGGTAGACCTTGTCGGTCTCCTCTATGTTGGGCAGAAGGTGGGGAAAATTTTTTTACAGGACCTGAAATAATTGAAGAGACAACAGGAAAGGTAGCTTTAATTCGTAAAAGGTTGCTATCTGCAAATTGTCGACAGAAAAGCTACGCAGATAGAAGGAGAAGGCCACTTGAATTTTCAGTGAGGGATTATGTCTTGCTGAAGGTGAGCCCAAAGAATGGTCTGAATAGATTCTATTCGAAAGGAAAATAATCTCCTAGGTATATTGGACCCTTTGAAATTATTGAAAGAATTGGAGAAATTGATCAAGATGATATTAAGATGTTTCAAGATGTTTCATATGAAGAAAAATCGATAATGATATTATACCAGAAAGAACGTGTACTAAGAAATAAGGTGATTTCTCTAGTCAAGATTTTATGGGAGTATCATGGGAGTGAAGAGACAACTTGGGAACTAGAATCCGAAATGCAAGCAAAGTATCCGCATTTATTTACTTTCTAAGGTATATTTAATTTCGAGGATGAAATTTCTTTTTAGGGGGGTAGAATGTAAGGTTTGTTCTTTGTTGTTTTAATTAGTGTCTAAGATAATTAAAAGAGATGAAGTAGGAAGGTAGATTAGAAGGACGTGGAAAGCATATAGGTTGCCACTAATCTCAACTACACATTTCTTAGAATAAGCATGTAGGTTGCCACTAACCTAGACTACAAATTTCTAAGTAGTATGATAACAATAAGAAGGATATCAAAGAAAAACATAAGGAAGGGGATAGATCATTTTGAGCTTTATTGGAAAAGAAGTAAAACTTGGTTTTCTTGGGAGCTAGCAAAATCTTAGTAATTTCTTCTCTTAGTTTTGTGGTTTTGTGTTCAAATAGTTTAGGTTTGAGTGTTGATTTATTTCTTGTAGAATTTGATTTTTAAAGACTTCTTTTTAGCTTGCATATATGAGTATGTATGCTGCCCATGTAAGAATGTTAATGATTCGTATTGAATTTGATGGGTTATGACTTTATTTCAGTTTATATATATGGTTACCTATGCTGTCCATATAAGGAAATGAATGATCCTTAAGGGTTTGTTTGTTTAAGGCTAGTTTCAGCTTGTATACATGAGTACTTATGATGTCCGTAGTAGAAGGTGAATGATTATTACATGATTTGATTGTTTAAAACTCTATTTTACCTTGCATATATGATAAATAGTTATCTATATAAGAATGATAGTATGTAACTATCTTACTTTGAAAGGTAAATGAATTGGTGAGGGGTTATGCTAGAATTTGTTGGTTACTAAAGGATTTCTAAGTGTGAGATTAAGGTGAAACTAAGTTATAGCAAAGCTTTAGTAAAGTATAGAGTGTTTTATATTAGGTAACATGTGTACGTAATATGGGCTTAATATTTATTTAATACTAATCGTATGTGACTTTAAGTAGGTGTTATACTTGTTGTTGGCTACATATTTATTTGTACTGGATGAGTTGATATCTTAATATGTTTCCGTGATGAAATGTATTGTGAAACATGTCTACTTGTGAACTTAAGTCTGATTAGTTTCCTTTTAGCTATAATACGCAAACTAGTAAATTGTGTATATTTGACATATCGGTAGTATTTTAATATTGTACACGGTATGACATTCACGACATTATCATTCATATATGACTATTATGTACTTGGAATAGAAGTTTATATAGAATGAGTTTTGTGATTCAGGATACGAGTTATCCTTGGGTTGAAGTCCCTAAACCCTGCAGGACGATCCCTAATTCGGGATGATGGTTGGTGCCATACCGTTGTGAAACGTGGCCGTTAGCTTTCCGAGTTGGAAATGCTAACAGTAGTGAACAATTATTTATTAACCATCATGCATTTGCACATCACGAACATTGCATATGCATATATCCATGAATATAAAACTTATGGAAACTAATGGTTGACATTAAGTTTATCCTACTGAGTTTCAAACTCACCCTATTTTACTTCACAGGTAGTCCCGAGAAGTAGTGTGAAGTAGATAAGAGTTGGATACATGTTTTGCATTGCTAGGAGTGACACACCATTTTGTGTAATATATTTTGATGTTTAAGTGTAACACGTCCTTTGTGGACGTGAGGTTTGTAAACGATATGTAACCCCTTTTGTGTATGAAATGGGGAGAGTAGAATGATAGTACAAGGATAATGTAATATTATAGTTATAATAATAAAGTAAAAATTAAAACTCACGTCTCTAGGGTTTCAGGGCGTGACATAATCAGAATACGCGAAGAGATGAGAGTTTTGACAGAGATTTTAGAAGGTTATTCGACTTATTGGGTGTCTAATCTAATTTCTTTTTGGCAGCCATTTAAACTAGATACACATAAAAATTAGATCACATGGGTCCGTCAGTCAACACGAGTGTGAACACTTGAAATTGGTGGCCGAATCGTACAACATGGAGTTAGAGATGCCAAAGGATGAGGATGAGGATGAGGATGAGGACGAGGACGAGGACGGGGACGAGGATGAGGATGAGGATGAGGACTAGGGGTGTCAATGAGCCGAGCGTTCGTGAGCTACTCGCGAGCAAGCTCGGTCAAAGCTCGGTCAAAGCTCGGCTCGATAATAAACAAGCCGAGCTTGAGCATGGTTTCTCGGCTCGATTAATAAACAAGCTGAACATGAGCAGAGGGGTGCTCGGCTCGTTTATGTTCGTGAACAGCTCGTTTACCTGCTCGATTAAGGCTCGATTATATGTTCGAATATGAATATGATATTTATAATACATATAATGATAGTTTGTTTTAATTGTTTTATATCTGTATAATTAATTTGTTTAAAAATATTTATAATTGTTTAGAATTCATTTAATACTCAAATTTATGTATTTGTATTAGAAATATTTGTATAATACAGCTGCCAGTTACTGATAATTTTGGCATACACATTACCTATTTCGTTTTGTACAAGCATCTATTCTTATCATCTTTTATAAAGTGTGAAACATAACACCCCAAGAAATGAAAGCAAAAAAGCACCAACCAAATGCACACGGCTGAACTACATTAGTGAGTCGATTTAACAGGTGGAATGGAACATGTCTACATATATCGGACTAATTAATATGGAAAACACACTTATACAAATGAAAAATCATTATATCTTAAGATAAAGACTATAGCAAAATGTAATCATTATATCTTAAGATAAAGACTATAGCAAAAATCATTTTTCGTTCTATGTTAAACTGCAATTATGCAGAGGTTGCAGAAAATGAGTGATGTTCTTTGGTTTGACATTTTCCTTTTCTTCATCATATTGATGTGTAATGCTCCAAACTCTTGTATATCTCCAAGGGAGCTGAATAACCGTGACTATCAATAATATGACATTATAAGTAACACTGCTGACCTCTCTTCTTTATGTGGTTGCAATGAGTCAATGGCATGAATGCCAACCATATATACATTGGCGACACAACAATGAGAAGTTCTGGAATATATTTCTTTTTCGCAATTGGTAATATTCCCCAGAAAAACCAAGCCAAGAATGAAACAGAAGATGAAGTTGTTGAACCCATTCCTTATGGATAAAGACACTTATACAAATGAAAAATCATAATATCTTTAAATAAAGACTATAGCAAAATGTAATCTAGTTCCGCGGAAAAAAACCCTTAAGGGTCCGCGGACCATAATCCCACATCGCCCACCGCTAAGAAGAATCAGTAGAGCAAGGTATATAAAAATGGAACCCTTCCAAACGAAAATTCATTCATCTCTTGGCCCTTTGGCTGAGATGAGTTTTACTTTTCTTGTTAGTTTTGAGCTCTATTGAGCTTGAATTGAGCATGAGGGTGTGAGTTTATTAGAATTCGAATATTTTAAAATTTTTTGTCACAAACGAGCTAGCTCGCGAGCCGAGCTCGATTAGGCAAAAAAATTAAACGAGCCGAGCTCGAGCTAGATAAATTGAAGCTCGGCGAGCTCGAGCTCGAGCTCGAGCAGCATGAATTTTAGGCGAGCCGAGCTCGAACATGCTGATGCTCGGCTCGACTCGGCTCGTTTACACCCCTAATGAGGACGAGGATGAGGATGAGGATGAGGATGAGGATGAGGACAAGGAGAGTGATGACGACGAGAGTGATGATTGATGAATGTGGAAGAGTTTGTTTATCATCAAAAAAGTTAGAGCAAGTTGTTTCATCAAAAAAAAAGTTAGAGCAAGTTGAAGAATGTGAGTGTGGAGGCGTCTCATGGATTTAGAATCTGCTATATTAATGCCAACCACTCTATTTACCTGAATATAAAGTAGCAGCTCACAAACCATTATATTGTCTCACAAGTGACTGCATTTAATTGATTACATATAAGTTACTGTCAGGATTCTTCTTTATGATTTCTTAATTGCATTTTGACTTTGTTTTGTCCGCAACACATTTTAAAATATGTTGTAGCTCCATTCCATTAGAAGATGAGAACAAATAGAAGAAATCTGATATATACCAAAGATGATCCACTCGGCCAATGCATGTTTTACTACTAATTTCTCTGAAGCAGAAGAGCTGTTATAAATTATCATCCAGAAATGTGCATCAGTAGGTAAGGTTTTCTAAAACTTAGGCGATCCATTTTAACAACAATCATACTCCTACTGCTACAACATCAGTAGGGTAACTAATTTCCGTTTATTAAACTATATAAAAACTACAAGTTAAATAATATATATAATAATTCCAGAGAAGAATCTTTTCATTCCTAAATGCTTATTTTATAATATCAGTTCAAGTAAATTATGGTACGTTTCTAAATAAATACTGTATTTCTAAAACAACTTTACACTTCCTTCCGTCGCAGCTGCGGCGGCTGTTTTCTGATTGATACGTGGCGTGCTTTCGTCTAGTCAACACCTGCTTTCTTCTGGGCTTGCCGCGTGTCCCAACTTCCCTGCATTACGTGGCTGCTTTTTGACTGAGACGTGGCGTGCTTTCATCCGGTCAACATTTGCTTTCTTCTGGGCTTGCCGCGTGTCCCAACTTCCCAACATTACGTGCTCTCTTTTTTCAATGGATCAGTAACTTCAAGTTTTCTAACGGTGCTACTCGCTGGCACGTGCTATCTGGATGCTGATGCTGTTGCACGAAAGGCGACAGAGCAATCATGGAGCTGGATGACCAAATTTGCTATTCTACTGTTTATTTCAAATTTTTTGTAACCTAGCTCTATGTTTGTTTCGTTCCTGAGGTTTTTCCTCAGTGTTTTCAGTTCAGTTTTGTACTGAACAATTGATATAAAAAAACAACTTTACACTTCATACGTTAAATAGTATATATATATATATAATGATTTCGAACACTTAATGAAGAATTTTTTCATTAATAAATGTTTATTTTATAATATCAATTCAAGTAAATTATGGTAGGTTTCTAAATAAAAAAATAACTCAGTATTTCTAAGTTTATTTTTTGGTTGTATAGCAATATCAAGCATCTTATTTAAATGTAAAGGGGCATAGTAATCTAATATTTTTATTTTTAAACGGTTAAAGAATCAAATCTAATATGTATAATTAATATAAATATATTATGTACTCACCACCTTGACTACTTGATCATCATGCATACAAGTACTTGCCTACTTATCAAAATGCTCGATGAATTGCTCTCTTGATGAAAATATAAACATAAATACTATACACGTTGATGTTCAGTTTCATATGAATCAAACAATGAAGTTTTTTTTTGATGGGTGGGTTTACAATTGAGTACAAGATATTACATATTCATCTAGTACAATTAATACTTTGAACGCACAAGCCATCTAGGCACTACCACCAATGAACTTCAATCATCCATCAATATCATCGAATGAGCACAAATCAACAGCTTATATGACCGAGCTACAAATTGAGTTTTCCATTAAATACTGTTGTCACTTGTGTTAATTAAGTTTCAACAACTTCAATCAAAAAAAAACAACTCACCTGCGAGTTCATATGGAGTGACAGAGAACAACTCACCTGCGAGTTCATATGGAGTGACAGAATTCGTCAGTGTCTCCACCTCCATTCTCTGTATTTATTTATTGTTCTTGTCTTTTTCACCCTCTACATTCAATTATTCAACTACACTTAATCTCTATACAATTATTTTATTAAAAAAAAGTCTTTATACAATTACAAATTATTTTGATAAAATAAAAGAACCTGGAAACAACACAAAGAGGAATTAGACAGACATAATATCTACTCCTAACACATTCAACTTTGGTAGCCCTAGTTGCTAAAACCACTCATTAGTAACCCTTGCCACTATACCCCAGTTTCCAGAATGATTTCCAATTTTTTGCATTAAAACATTGCCCAGTTTGCAAAGTACCTACAATGTATATGCAACATTACAATGATATGCCGATCGTACTTTACCCATCTAATTTTATGGGATCCAGAAGTAACATATGCATTTTATAACTTTTTTAGGAATAAGGAAACAATTCATAGGAGGATAAAGAAACATGACCATCAAAATAGATTTAATCAACAATTCTTTACCCCTAATATATGGACAATTGCTTAGAATGTCAATGATTAATTTAATTTTCAATCAAAGTCGCATATGCCTCTGATTTGTTCTTACCAATGAGACTCAAATGTATAGGAATCTTATTAAACTCCTAAAATACTTACTACCATATTCTTTAAAAATAGAATATAGCTTTACACTTGAAAGGGAAGTTAAAAAAGTTAACCTTTTGTATTATTCGGTTAAACCATAATCAATAATTATATAAAAAATATATTATATGTTCAGGCGATCAATTGACCCGGCCTCCTCGAATGAGCAATCATGGAGTTGGATGCTGTTTCTTTCAAATTCTTTGTAACCTAGCTCTGTGTTTGTTCCCTTCCTGAGGTTTTTTCCTCAGTGTTTCCAGTTCAGTTTTGTACTGAACAGTTGATATCAAAAAAAAATTGACCCGGCCTCCTGGTTCCCTGAACACAATATAGTTTTTGACCGCTTCATTAATTTAACCTCACTGTCCACCACCAACATATGCATGTCAAAGGTGCCTCATAAATTGTGGATATTCACAGGACAAGGCTATCACATGCCATCTACTTACCGCGTTTAAAGCTAGGAAACAACACATCAACCATTTAAAGGTGCACTGCACAATTTCACACTTTGGTGCCAGCTCTCATCAGGTGCATGTGCATCAGTTTACCTATTTAGAACAACTCTATGTTTCAGATTGCTTTTCATCAGTTTACAAGTTAGAACTCTATGTTTCAGAATTCAACATGGTATTTGTCAGTCTCCACTAATTAGCTAGCTAGGTGCAAATTGCACGCATTACCTAGCTAGCTCATACTTGGTGAATTGCATTGCATTCTCATTAGTTGGGTTGGAACATGGATTCTATATAAGTGTAAGCATAGAGAGTACCAAAACATACTAGCTTGTTGAGATGGCTGATGACATGGAGCCCTTTTACCACACTCTTATGTTATTTCGTGATCTCGTGGAGGAATTGAAGCAATGGAATGGTGATGATGACGATGATTATGATTATGATTATGATTGATGATGATGATGATGATGATGATTTTCATTGTGATGAAAGAAGGAATGAGATAATCAGAATACGTGAAGAGATGAGAGGTTTGGCTGAAATTTTGAAGGTTATTCGACTTATTGGGTGGCTTCGGAAGAGCATGTTGAACTCATTCATGAGTTAAGATCACATTAATTATTCTATCTTTGTTATACCTTGTTTAGTTTCTTAATCAGTGTCTAATCTAGTTTTTTTTGGCAGCCATTTAAACTGGATACACAAAACAATTAGACCACATGGGTCCGTCAGTCAACACGAGTGTGAACACTTGAAATTGGTGGCCAAATTGTACAACATGGAGTTAGAGATGCCAAAGAATGAGGATGAGGATGACGACGAGAGTGATGACTTATGAATGTGGATGAGTTTGTTTATCATCAAAAAAGTTAGAGCAAGTTGTTTCATCAAAAAAAAAGTTAGAGCAAGTTTGTAAACCTTAAAAGTTAGAGCAAGTTGTTCAATCAAAAAAAAATTAGAGCAAGTTGTTTCATCAAAAAAAAAGTTAGAGCAAGTTGAAGAATGTGAATGTGGAGGCGTCTCATGGATTTAGAATTTGCTATATTAATGCCAACCACTCTGTTTACCTGAATATAAAGTAGCAGCTCACAAACCATTATATTGTCTCACAAGTGACTGCATTTAATTGATTACATATAAGTTACTGTCAGGATTCATCTTTATGATTTCTTAATTACATTTTGACGTTGTTTTGTCCGCGACACATTTTAAAATGTGTAGCTCCATTCCATCAGAAGATGAGAACACAAAGAAGAAATCTGATATATATATCAAAGATGATCCACTCAGCCAATGCATGTTTTACTACTAATTTCTCTGAAGCAGATGAGCTGTTACAAATTATCATCCAGAAATGTGCATCAGTAGGTAGGGTTTTCTAGAACTTAGGCCATCCATTTCAACAACAATCATACTCCTACTGCTACAACATCAGTAGGGTAACTAATTTCCGTTTATTAAACTATATAAAAACTACAAGTTAAATAATATATATAATAAGTCCAGAGAAGAATCTTTTCATTCCTAAATGCTTATTTTATAATATCAATTCAAGTAAATTATGGTACGTTTCTAAATAAATACTGTATTTCTAAAACAACTTTACACTTCACACGTTAAACAGTAAATGCAATCAACGGATGCAAAGAGGGATCCATGGATCCATGAAAAGGTGGGGGTTCCACATGATACTTTACCTATATATATATAATGATTTCGAACAATTAATGAAGAATCTTTTCATTAATAATAAAAAAATATCAATTCAACTAAATTATGGTAGGTTTCTAAATAAAAAAATAACTCAGTATTTCTAAGTTTATTTTTAGCATATATTAAACTTCAAGTCGGACCAGATCTGGATGTATTCACTCGATTTGGCAAACAACATCTCTATTCTGGTCGGAAACACGCTTCAACTGTTTTTTCATCTCTTTCAAAGTGTTTGATTTGAAGCTGCTAGCTATTTGTTTTTTTTAACATCAGCTTTGATATGGACACATCAGTAAGTTTGTCTCTTTATTTCATTACTTGTTTTGATTAATGCAGCAGCAGCAGTTCAAGTTAAATATTTATTCATGCACAGGATGAAACATGCCGAATCGAGCAGCTTCATGATGATCTTTTGTTACATATATTGTCTTTTCTCCCAACCCTGGCTGAACAATTTAGTAAATCTATCTTAAGTAGCAGATGGAGATACTTGTGGCATACTATCACCTGTTGGGACTTTGATGTATCTACTCTGCTTATCCCCGGAGAGCCTTATTGGGAGCGAATGTTTGAAAATCAAGATTGGTATGTATCATCAATAAACTGTTTTATGCACCAAAAGTATTCTGCTGAGTTGCCGTTAGTCAAACACATTATGATAAAGTACGAATTGGGTAAGAGCTATTACAACCGCCATATTGATAGTTGGATCGACTTTGCTATTTATAACAGAGTTAAAACTCTTCATCTCGACTTCAGAGTTCGGAATCGTTGGATTTCTCAAAGATCTGTATAACCTCTCTGAAAATATGTGGTATAATGCCCCATCCGGACTGTCAAGTATTAAGTGCTTGAAATCACTCTTTTTAAAGTGTATGACAGTTAGTAAAAACTTTGTGGACTTCATTCTCTCAAGTTGTCCGCTCCTTGAAGATTTTTCCTTGGAAACTTGTTCAACTCTTAAAGACTTGCATATTTCTGGTTTGCCTCCTCTTCGGTTGAAGTATCTGAGACTTTGTTTGAGTACAATCTCTACACTTGCCATTCTTTGTGCCCCTCATCTCAAATCCTTTTACGTCGAATCTCGTACTTTTAGTCCACAAATGATTCATGTGCCAATGTTAACAAAGTCAATCAGTTGCTTTAATCTGCCCTTGCATATAGACAAATACCTTGGGTGCTTTCAGAAGTACTTGCCTCAGCTTGGAAAGCTTGAATTTCTAGTAAATAGGGTATGTTCCATTATTCCATCATTCATGCCCTTGTTTTTACATTAATTTTTAGTAAAAAAATTAACCATTTTTGTTTGTTTTTTTGGAATATTAACCTAAGATATCTGAAGATGTGCATAGCCGGGGACATCAATCGCTTCTTTGTGTTTGTCCATTGCTAGAGACTTTTGCATTGCAGGGTAACTGAGCCTGCCTGATGTTCCTTTTTCATTCACTGCATCTTGTTCCTTTACATATTTGCGGACTTTGTTAATACTTGACTTATTATCTGCAAGATGCTACATTTCTCATTCCTTTTTTTGGGATTGTCTACAGATGTATTCTGAATGGTTTATTAGAAGTCCTCCATCACTCGAACCCAACCACCGTCTTCGTAATCAGGCAAGATTCTTGGATCCTTGCTCATCTATATTTCATAGTATAATAAAGGGTATGCATTTTATTATGACATGACAAGCCTGCCATAACTTACTTGGACATGTTTTTTTTTTTGGTACACAGAAACGGTATCGTAAAATGTAGAAGAATTGTGTTTTTGAATCTATAAAGGTCTTGGAGTTATACGGTGCTGATGGAAAAACAATCGATCAGTAGAGTGCATTATTATCAAGTCCCCAAATTTGAAGAAGCTTATAGTAGATATGTCATCCTAGTGCATATCCTAAGGCCGAAGTGTTGTGCGAAGGAACACATTCAAAAATTGATATACAAGTTATCAGCTAAAGTCAGTTGCATACGCCTCATAAAGACATTCTGAAGACATGCTTTTGCACTGATTTTCATTGAACATCTACTTGTCAGGAAATCTGTCGTTTATTTATTTCTCGATCAAGTTAAAATTATATTTTTTTCCTCTATGATTTTAATTTTATATCACTGAATACGATTTTAATTATAGAGTGAATGATCCATTTGGAGGCAGCAAATCACTAACACGATTTTAATTGCTTGGCTCCATCTTCTTCAGCAATTGTTGATTTCAATTAATTCAACTACTTTGATAATTGTCATTCCCAATTATTCATAATATTTAGCTGATTCATATATAAATTAGTTTAATAATTATTTTTACCTTTACGAGTTAGCATATTTAAATCAACGTTGACATGATTTCTTTTCATCTCATTAACCAAAATACCCCTAGGTGGTTGGTGCATTTGAAAATAGAGTTAGTTATTTTAGTCATTTAGGCCGCTGATGCATCAAACATTTTTCTTACTTATAATCAGTAGGCAAACATGTAATAAATAAATTGAAAGCACATTAAAAATTAGCACTTTTATATAGCCCCGGATAAGGTAAATTCATGGATCTGCCACTGATTTTCTCTAATCTCCTACTAGAGCTTCCTTTGAGTAATACAATGTTAATATATAAGATATTATGAGATGTCGAATACGGAAAGTGTTCTTTATTTACTTTTGAACTATCTGAGTATGGGTACGCAAGTTAGACTTGTGTCACTTAATACATTGAGAGTATATCGTAATAAAAAAACTTTCATAGTGATTTTTCTTCCTACATATTGATTTTATCAAGAGTTTTCACTCTAAATACGTGTACATTGCTTTACTGATAATGTAATTAATCAAACTATGTATTTCATATTAAAGATGTAATGAGCTGTTATCAATACAATTATAATTTTCCGACAAACCTTCATCTTCTCCGATGAGCTCTGATTCGTTCTTCTGTTTCCGATCATCAATTTCAACAATTTTTTAAGAAACATTGATAGAAACTTGAGAGAAAAGCAAGTCGATCAGAACCCATCCTTCATATAACCATTATTGCATTGGCTGCAGAGGAAGTAATTTCAAGCACAATACTTATTTCAAGTTCATGCAAGTTTTGAATAGTAGTAATTTAATAAATATTTAATTTGTAACCTTTAACCTTCAAAATTTTAAGACATTGGACAAAACATGCCATTTTTCATGCATCGCCAGCCATAATTGATACAAATACTTAGAATTAAGAGGGGTAAAATTATAAATGAATTAAAATTTTGGAATCAATGTAAAAAAATACAATAACGAGGAAATCAACCAAAATAAAAATGATATGATAGTAAAAAATAAATATGTTGAAAAGACGAGATAATTTCTAGATAATTCAAGGTGTAACTCCATCTAGTCATCTACATATAACCTCTAGATAATTTCTTCGTACAGCTCGAATGAACGAGCCAATGGAATTGAAAAGACGGATGAAATTTACCAAATTTAGTGAACTACACTGTCGGGTCTCATTAATCAATATGTTGTGCTTCACTTATGTTGATATCTGAACTACAGATCAAAGCACCAGAATGAAGATCGGAGGTGAACGGAGAAAAAGAATATTTCGGTCTGAAGAATTGATTTCATTGATTCTGGTATTTGAGGAAGAAGTCGTTATATAACGACTTCATTTCCAGTAATTACAAACCGGTATAGTAAGTAACAATAATTACAAAACCAACTCCTACAAATTACAATTGAGTCACTAATGTTTCAGGAACTACAAGCACGAGTTGGAGCTGGATCTGGATTTGGACTGACTGGAGGTAAAGACGCCGAGCGAGCTGTGCCGGAGCTGAGACGAGAGCTACCATCACCAACACCCCCCCTCAAGCTCAAATCGTGAAGGAGATTCACGCAATTGAGCTTGGAGCTGAGACGAGAGATGACATCACCAGGCAATGGCTTTGTCAGCAAATCAGCAAGCTGGTTCGAAGAAGAGACGAAGCTGGGCAGGACAAGACCATTCACAAGGTACTGACGAACCAGGTGACAATCAATCTCGACATGCTTAGTTCGCTCATGGAAAACCGGGTTTTTAGCAATATGGATAGCAGATTGATTGTCACAGTATAGAGGAATAGGCTTTGGTGTCTCTATTTTTAGGTCATCCAATAATCTGCTAAACCAAGCTAACTCCCTAGAACATTCAGCCATTGATCTGTACTCAGATTCAGCGGATGAACAAGAAATAACCTGCTGTTTCTTTGTTTTCCAGGAAATAAGGGAACCACCAAGGAGGACCACATAACCAGTGATGGAACGTCTGGTGAGGGGACAAGCACCCCAATCAGCATCACAAAAAGCGGAAAGCTTAAGAGAAGGATCAGCTGGATACAGCAGGCCTTGAGAAGGTGCATTTTTCAGGTAACGCAAAACTTTGTGAACTGCTGTCATATGTTCTTCAGTAGGAGCAGACATAAACTGACTTAGGGTATTTACTGCAAAAGTAAGGTCAGGTCTGGTAATTGTTAGATAGATCATTTTACCAACAATGCTTCTATAAGAAGAGGGATCTGGTAATAAAGGAGCTGTGGAAATAGCCAACTTGTGCTTAGTATCCATAGGGGTAGATGAGGGTTTACAACCTAGGAGACCAGCCTCATTGATTAAATCCAGAGCATATTTCCTTTGGTTTATGAAAATACCAGAATCTGATCTTGCTACTTCAATACCCAGGAAATAGTGAATCTGACCAAGGTCTTTTATTTTGAACTGAGAATGAATGAAATCCTTCACCTGCTGGATTAAGTCAGTAGAGGTCCCTGTGATGAGAACATCATCGACGTAGACCAGTAGGATTAGGAAATCATCCCCTTTAGTTAGGGTAAATAAGGAATAATCGTTCTTGCTTCCCTTGAACCCATAGGAGACCAAAGAATCACTGAATCTATCAAACCATTGCCTTGAAGCCTGTTTGAGACCATACAAACTTTTCAACAGCCTACACACCTTTCCTTCAGACTTCTCTGCCTTATAGAAGCCAGGGGGAGAGTCATATAGACCTCCTCATGTAGATAGCCATGTAAGAAGGCATTATTGACATCTAGCTGAAATATAGGCCATTTCTTGTGAGCAGCCAAAGCTAAGACTGTCCTTACTGTAGGTAATTTGACTACAGGAGCAAAAGTATCTTCATAGTCAAGCCCTCCATCTGAGTGTATCCCTTTGCAACTAATCTGGCCTTATATCTTTCAACTGAGCCATCTGAGTTTCTTTTGATTTTAAAAACCCATTTGCAGCCCACACAGTTCTTACCTTCTGGAAGGGTAGTGATATCCCATGTCTTGTTCTCATCCAAAGCTTTAAGCTCATTTTCCATAGCAGTAACCCATAGAGGATTTTTGCTAGCCTGAGTGTAGCAAGTGGGTTCTTTTTCTGCTAGGATTTGGAGAGAATAGTGTTGAAAAGCTAGGGATGTGGCTGAGTAGTTTACAAAACTGCTAATAGGATATTTGGTAGAGGTGGGCATAGAAGATGTTTGACAAACAAAATCTTTAAGAAGAACAGAAGGCTTTTTGGCTCTAGGATTTTCTAGGTTCAGGATTATTTTGTGTGGTAGGATTATTTTGTGTGGTAGGATTATTTTGTGGTGGAGAAGGGTTATTTGGTGGAGGAATGAGGTGTAGGAATGTCTTGGGTGAAATCATTGTCAAAAAGAGGTGTAGGAATGGATGAGTTGGGTGTTGGGACAGGAATATAAGTGGGTGGTGTTTTAGAGAATGGAAAAGTGGTTTCATGAAAACAGACATCCCTACTAATGTGAAAAGTGTGAGAAGAAAGATCAAAAACCTTGTATCCTTTCTGACCAAAAGGATAGCCAAGAAAAATACAAGGCTTGGCTCTAGGATCAAATTTTGATTTGGTAGGGTCAGGGTTAGACATATAGCATAGACAGCCAAATATTTTCATATGCTGAATAGAAGGAGGGTGTTGAAAAAGTACCTCATATGGAGTTTTATTTCCAAGACTAACAGAAGGTATTCTGTTGATGATGTAGGTACTTGTGAGGACAGCATCCCCCCAGAATATGTCAGGGATATGAGACTGAAATTTCAAGGCTCTTGCAGTTTCCAGAAGGTATCTGTGCTTTCTCTCTACTTTGCCATTTTGCTGAGGTGTGTAGGTACAAGAAGTCTGATGAATACAACCTTTTGACTTTAGAAAACCAGCCATTTTGATACTTAGGAATTCCATTCCATTGTCTGTCCTTAGAACTTTGATTGATTTGCCAAACTGTGTCTGCAGCATCATGTAGAAATTTGATAGGTGATCAAAAACCTCAGATTTGGTAGCCATCATAATAGTCCAGGTAAAACTGGAGAAGTCCTCAACAATGGTTAGAAAATATCTAGCACCTGTAGGGGAAGGAACTTTGAAAGGTCCCCAAATGTCAACATGAATCAATTCAAAACTAGAGGTAGTTTTAGAATTACTTTCATGAAAAGGACATCTAGTTTGTCTAGCAAGAGGACAGACCCTGCATAGATCAGAAGATTTATTACATGAAACGTTAGGCAAGTAAGTAGCTAACTTCTGGAATGGAATATGGCCAAGTCTTTGGTGCCATAGGTTCCCCAGATTATTGTTGACAGTGAAGCAAGTGCCAGATAGATTTTGAACTGCATAGAATAGACCTTGACTAGCCTGACCAAGCCAAGTTAATGTCTGCTTGAGTGGTTCCTGGATAAAACAACCTTTGTCAGAAAATTGCACAGAAACCTTTGAATCTTTGATTAATCGTGCAACACTAATCAGATTGAATCTGATTGTAGGGACCAGGAGGACATTGTGCAGAGTAATGAACTGATTCAAGGAGCATGATCCACTGTGAGTAACAAATATTTCATTTCCATTTGCAGTAGTTTTAAAACATCATGTAATAAATGTATATGAGGGGTAATGTGATCAGTAGCACCACTGTCAACAATCCAGTCATTATTACAAATATTAACATGTGTTAAACAAGTGATACCTGTTGCCATATGAGCTGCACCTTCATTAGAGTTGTTCAGAAAACTCATTAGTTTGGCAAGTTGTTCTTGATTCATCTGAATAGATTGAATTTGATACTGACTTCCAGAGTTTGAGTTGCTTTTAGTCTCAATGGTTTCCTGTTCAGTGATGACAGCATTTGCAGATGCCTTGTTGCTTTTTCTTTTTGTAACCTGGAGGATAACCATGTAACTTGTAGCATTTTTCTCTAGTATGTCCAACAGCTTGACAATAAGAACAGACAGGTCTAGGCTTCTTATCCTGTGATTCATTTCTTTGACCTTGGTTTGCAGGACTGCCTTGACTAAGATACATTGCAGATGACTCCGGAACAGGTAACCTATTTCCAGAAAGTCGTTGCATCTCATCTTGTATTATCATGGCATAGGCTTCATTCCGGCTTCATAGCCAAGATCTGTGACCTGATTGGAACATACACTTCATTGAGCCCCATTAAAAATTTCATCAGCTTGTCCATAGTTCTTTTCTGAATCATGTAGGAAGTAGCTTTGCATGCATGTCCAAGAATGCAGTGTTCTTGTTGAGTTTGAGAGTCCTCTTCACCCCATAGCTGGGTTAACTTCTCATGATATTTTGCAACTGATAGCTCACCTTGTTGTAATGCATATATTTCTTGTTGCAGAGCAAAGATTCTTGGTTTGTTTGAAGTAGAATATCTCGATTCAAGATCAGACCATGCTTCAATAGCATCATTTGCATGAATCAGACTTGCAGCGATCTCAGGTGATACAGAATTCAGAATCCAGGTGAATACAAAGTTATTGCATCTAATCCATTTTGATAAACGAACTGGATCATCAGGCTTAGGAACTTTTCCATGAACAAAATCTAGTTTAGATTTGCAGGAAAGTGACATTTCCATAGCTTTCTTCCAGATCACATAATTCTAGCATCAAGTAAAGGTTGTGTAACAAGCGAAGTACAACTGACCTCATTGTAGGGAATGAATAGCGGATCGTCGGCGGCCAGAACTGCAGGATTTGCAGGAGGTACAGGATCCGCAGGACGAACCGGAAGATTCTCAGGGCGTTCCATGATCAAGAAACGAAAACAGGACTGATTGCGGAAGCTTCAGGTGAGATTGACGAAAACAGAATTCAGGATTTTCGACCTAAACTGATACCATGTTGATATCTGAACTACAGATCAAAGCACCAGAATGAAGATCGAAGGTGAACGGAGAAAAAGAATATTTCGGTCTGAAGAATTGATTTCATTGATTCTGGTATTTGAGGAAGAAGTCGTTATATAACGACTTCATTTCCAGTAATTACAAACCGGTATAGTAAGTAACAATAATTACAAAACCAACTCCTACAAATTACAATTGAGTCACTAATGTTTCAGGAACTACAAGCACGAGTTGGAGCTGGATCTGGATCTGGACTGACTGGAGGTGAAGACGCCGAGCGAGCTGTGCCGGAGCTGAGACGAGAGCTACCATCACCAACAACTTATTGTACTTGTACTAATTGTTTTTCTTTTGAATTGCACAAATGAGCTCGTTACTTTTAATCGCCGGAGATGCACATTGCTGTGTTTCCGACATTAATAAATTAAGCCTGAACCCATTAGCCAGACAATGTTTCCAATAGGGCCCTTCTTAATGAATTAATAGCAATTTTAATTTCAAGTTGTAATTTCACATGTTTATTTTTGATATTCAAGAAATCAAATTGGTATGATCGCATTGCACCCAATTTGAACCAAATTGGTTACCGAAAAAAGAAAAGAAATCAAATTGTTTCTATATAAAAAAAGAAATTAAATTGATTAGGAAACGTACTAAATAAACATACTAAAAAACAAATTAGGAGAACTCTTTCCTAAATAAACCTTAATCCGAACAAACATAGTATATCAATATTTTTTAACATATGATAAATTACACCGCGAAAGCAAGCTGATCTGCTGAACCTCAGTCGAATCCGTATCTATTGAATTCAGCTCTGTGTCCCAACCATCGCAATTACACTGTAAGTTGTTTTCCAATTGTTGTATTCAGCAGATCCACTCATATATGAAGCTAGCTGAAGTCTTCAACTTTGTACAGTATCTCATCTTTCCGAATCTACCAATTGTGTGTATTCTTAAAGTTGCGATTTTGTTGGGATTGAATTTAGTAAACTGGATCTGGGTTGTCTTTGTGTATTCAATATAAATAAACGAATCTTTGATTTTGGGAGTGTTTTTGTTAACTTCTATTAGTGCCGTAATCTTGCATTTTTGTGTTGTTAGATTTGATAAAATATGGACCGGGACTGGGGCAACATTCTTACAGACGTAGGCTGCACTATTCTCTCCAAGTGCCTGAAATCGTAGATCATGTTTGTTTTTGGTGCTGTATGCAAGAATTGGTACCGCATTGCCAAAGACTACAATCAGCTCATTCGGTCCTCCCTAGGTACTCTGCCTATGCTTTTTGGTTCGGGTCAGCAACTGTGAAACACAAAGGAGGCTGTACAGCATATCTGCTGGGAAAGTCCTTCCAAACTTTGTATTGTCAAACATTCCTAACTCGAGATGCTGTGGGTTTAGTTATGGTTGGTTAGCCTTTGTAGAAGAGGATTTATCAGTCACCCTTATAAATCCTTTCAGGTTTAGAGGCAGCACCATCAAACTCCCTATTTTGGAAAGTCGCGGCGTCCTACGTTATGCAGAAACTGTGATCAAATTAATTGTTACGCCCGATTCAACTCCGGATAATTACAGTGTGCTGGCTATATATGATGGAAGCGCTAAGTTGGCTACAATTAGGAGTGGAGATGATAATTGGGTATATATTGCGGAATGATTTTGTACCAAGGGGGATATCATATTGTGATATCGTGTTCTACAAAGGATTAGTTTATGCCACAGACTACAGTTTTAGAATTCTATCAGTCAACATTGATTTACGGCCTCCTAAAGTTGAAGTTCTGAAAGGCCCGGAGCCATTCAATTTGTACGAGAAAGGGTGGCAAGTTATATTGTGGAAAACAACATCTGGTGAATTAACTATATTAAGAAGACGTGGCGAAGAAGACCACATTACAAAGGTGTTTAAAGTATTTAAGGTGGAATTTCAGCAAGATAATGACAATCTAGTTACAGTTGTGGAGTCAAATACTCTCAATGGGGACTATGTTCATTGGAGACAACTACTCGGTATCTGTAAAGGCATCAAAATTTCGCCGGATGTGAGGCAAATTCAATCTACTTCTTAGATGATATATACATTGGTAATGGCGCGTTCCAATAATGAGCTGGAGGATTCTGGAATTTACATAGTTGAAGATAACATTGTTGCGAGACACTATGCAAGAGATCGAATCACAGGTACAGACCTCCTTCCATATGGGTTCAGCCACTATACAACTTGGTTTCTCAATAATTATTCTGATGGAATCATTTCAGTATGCATACATTTCATATTATTTTCTTCATTTTATTAGCCAGTTTTGTGCATGTTGGAACTTATGTCTGTTTGTTGTCGTTCAAAGCAAGAACCCTCGCAAACAGGAACTTAATTTTGTTATTTTAATATACATTTAATTAAAAAGACCGATCAGATAAGGACTGTTTGTGGGTCTCACATCCCATCTTGCAAGTGATGGTTGAATACAAAAAACTATGTCATATTCTTTCTTATAGTTGCTCTGTCAAAACTACAAAATTCTCCTGATCATACTCTTTTCTATTTTAGAAAGAGCTTTTTTATCAAAAATTACACGTGAACGGATGATATTAAAATAAAAATATCGTCAAATACACCGTACATATTTCTTGCAAATACAACCGCCCGCTTAATTAATTACTAACTTTAATATTTCGGATTACTCAAATTAATAATTGTGATCACGTTCTTTTGTCTTATAAAAATTGCTTGTCTTGATTCCGTCTCTTTATACTAATATCTAATAATATTTATTTAAAAAATTATTAATAATTTTAACACACTTAAGTTAGGATATTTTGAACAAAATCATTTATATGATTAATCTTTCAGTAGTTTTGATTTATTCGGGTAGTTTTCGGATTAACAATTTATTAAATAGGTCATTTTTGGTAATTACCTCATCTTAAAATTACATGCATTATATAAATCAATTAAATCTTTTAGTACAAACTCAAATGTATCAATTATATCTTTTTATATTTTATAGGATAATGCTTGTAAATATATTCGTCTCCTTATGTTCTCTTAAACCAATTATTTTGTACAAATTGGAAGATCTTTATAGATTTAAATTACTAAAGAGTGAAAAGAAAAAAATAGTGTTTTATGGGTGGTTCATGGCTAAAATAAAGCGCTCGAATATCACGTGGTAACGACTGGTGGCTCCTGACAAAAAAAAGTATACTGGCAAGGTGGTTTATGGAGAGAAATTATTTTATAGATACTTGCGATTAAACGTATTTTATGGGTGGTTTAGAAAATTAACCATAGGTTAATAAGCATAAGTTTAGTTGCGTTTAATAAACTAATATTTGATCTAAAATACACCTGTGTGGTGATTAGTTGACTGAGAGTTAGGATATAGAGTGTCAAAGTGGCAACACATTCTCTGAATATATTCACAAGAAATGTATCGTGTGGATCCATCTAATTTGGTGAACTCATGAACCCCTCTTGTACCTGTTAATTGCATTTTTTGGACGCACCAGATTGTGCCAACGCATTAATGAAACATGTGAGTTTGCACGTATTTTGCACGTGATGCACACGTGATGTGCACATGACAAATGCAATGACGTGGCGCAATCTGGTGCATCCAAAAAATACAATCAACGGATGCAAGAAGGGAATCCACGAATCCACCAAATTAGATGGATCCATGGGATACAAGCTCTATATTCATATTCTCTGCACTCTCTACATTAAATCTAATTTTTAAGTTCAACATATTAGTGTGCCCTTCAACAACTTTGTTAGCGATGATATTTATCCGGATTAGGAATTCATACACCCAACAACATGTTCCAGTCAAAATCTGATTTTTTAAGATCAATGATTTTATTTTTATGATTTCACCCCCAAAGTTATGTGTCTGCAAATATAAATTGATGATTCAAATTACTTTATTCTTTTTACGAATTAGGCTTGAAATCATGTGAGACGTGATATAAATGTAAAATAATAAGACAAAATCTGAACCATTGATTTTGATAAATAAACGGTTGAGATTAAAGTTGAGTTTTAATTAAATTTGTCGGTTGGATTGATTTGCGAAAAACACGGGCGGTTGGATTTGACGGTTATTTTTTTAAATCTCAACCATTAGATTATAATTAATCAACGGTCAAGATTGTGTCGTATCGTTCTACTAAAAAATAATTGGTCCTCCTAGAACTTTATCCTTACGAATCAAATACATTTAGCTGATATCTTTCCACTCGTGAGCTGCGTAAAGAGTAGTAAAAGCCAAATTCATATTTATGCCAATAAAATATATTCGGGACTTACATAGTGGTAAAGATTCTAGAAGAACATGTGTATTTTTATAAGAAGCAAGAACATAATATCAATCATTGGTTTTGATTGATTTAACGTTTGATTTTGATAACCGTCAATCCTCAAATGCCCGTGTTTTTTTACAAATTCAACCGCCTAATTAATTAAAAATCAACTTTGATCTTAACATTCGAATTAATCAAATCAACGATTAATATTATTTCTATATGTGTTTTAAAATATTCATGTTTCCTAAATTCTAATTCTTGAAGGGCACTACACATTTTAAGGGATGTTTTTTGAGCAATGCAATAACATATATTTCCTTTTTTTGCTAACATGGATTCATTTGAGATTTCTTAAACACACATTCGTTATTATCATAATAAAATCATTAAATTGTGATGTTTTGAAAGGGTAAAGATCCAGAAGGGTAATCAAATATTTGAACTCATAGTTGTCACTAGGGGTGAGCAAAAATCGGGAATTTCGGATTTACCGAACCGATTTTTCTTTTCCGACAAGTTTCGGGTCGGTAAAGTCGGTAAATCGGGAAAATCGGTAAATTTACCGATTTATCTTCGGGAAAAAAGTATCAGGAAACGGAATAGATTTTGAAATCGGGAAATTTCCCGATTTCCCGAAAAAATATAATTTAATTATTTTAAATATTTAAATATTACATTAATTTGACAATTAAATTAGTCTCAATATTTTTGTTTTTATTTCTGGGAGTATATTTTGAAAAATAAATATATTTGACATGATTTTAAGCATGATTCAAGTTTAGATTTGATGAATTATTATTTTAAAATATAATATTAAATTTATTTTTGAAAAAATTCGGGAAATTCGGTAAAATCGGTAAATTTACCGATTTTACCGAATTTCCGATTTACCGAATTGTCGGTAAATTGATAAATGTCGGGTTGGAAAACGAAATAAAAATTTAGGATTGAGAAAAAAAATTCGGGAAATTTTTCGGGTCGGAAATTCGGGAAATTCCCGAATACTCTCCCGTAGTTGTCACTGTTGTGATGTTGTCATTAAATTGTGATGTTGCTATGCTTTTGTGACTTACTGTTGAGTCTAACAAAAACTGTTTCATACTTTGCTTAACTAGTTGTCACTGTTCATCCATCTATTTTGAACTCACTGTTTGATTAAGTGCCTTTGTTATATAACTATTTTCAACAACAATGATCTGATTTGTCTGATATTATTAATTACTGATAGGATCGCTTGTTAGCAGTAAAAACTAGGTCTAAGACTTGTTAAGGACTAAGACTTAGTTAGCAGATACTTGTTCCTCAGAAATGTAAATGCAGCGGAAATTCGTCTAATGATTACTTTTATTAATCAATAGACTGTACAAGCGTTACAATATCTGTACAATAGTGTCTCCAACTATCAAAAACAGTCACCTTAGCCTGAAGGTTAAAAACCCACAATCGTGACTCTTAGGACAAGTTCCTCTGCCCTGCACGCACTTGCTGTACGTTCATTCCTTCTGAAAATCAATTCTTCGATGATCAGAATATCCTTGCACGCTTGCTTGCTTGCTCTCTCAGCAATTCTCCAGACTGTTGTCTCGATTGCAATGGAGATTCTTTTGGTTTACCCACTCGAGTAACCACCTAGTGTAACCACCATGTAACCACCACAATCTGCAACTTCCTTTGCATTGTGTGTCTTCCAGATGTCCAGCAGTTGCTCCAGCAGTTGCTCCAGCAGTTGCTTCGACTTATCTACTCACAATTTTATCATCATCATGATTCCATGCATATTTCAGTGTAGTCCTGGTTCATGTCCCGTATGCAGCCTGTCAGGACCATGTCCTCTGCACACTCAACTTAAATATGAGTAACGTGTTGTCATCATCAAAACTCAACATGGGAACCATGTATCAACAATTACTCAATTAATTGACATGCATACTTTGTTAGCACGACTAACCGTACATATTTAATGGAACTTAATTTGCAGTGAAAGTTGATGGAGCTCTTTGCTATAGTATTTATGCTTTGTTTAATTTGGTAATAATAGTTTTACTAATTTAGACTACTTTGCATTGAGGTTGCTGGTGTATAAGTAGTCTTTAATTAATTACTCAATTACTTGCAATGTATTTTAGCAGCGAGTTATCATTTGATATATTGTAATTATTTTCCAACAATTAAGACAATCAAGATTCCAATGCATTGCCGAACCCGATGGAAAAAGCGACAAAAAAGATAAAAATATGGGGGGGGGGCTTGCTTATGTCAAGTAATTAAAAAGCTAGCAGTGTTGGACATCCTGAGAGTTATTTTAAACGTTATATTTCAACTAATTTAATTCACCATGCAATCGAAAGTTTTTATAAAAATATTTGCAGTCACTGACTCACTTATTTAAGGATTTGTTGATGCAACAACAAACTCATATTTAGAAGGAATTTGGTAATACACTCATCAGAAGACTTCCCATCAACGGTAGTGATAAACCAAACACCTTCCCTCATTCATATGCTCTATGCAATCTTCTTTTGTACGAAAACGACGCTTGCATTTATCACAAATATAATTACAATCATAGTGGCGAGCAGTTTGGTGATCAATTACACACTTATGGTTCACTAAACTCGACATAGAGCATAAATTGCAGTTGCCATCGAAATCTGTCCTTATGTCATTCTCCCCAACATTCGGATTTGGTTTTTTTTCTTTCCTCCCTTGTGATGATGAACCGCTTCCCTTCCCGGATTTGTTTCTTACCATCTTATATTGTATGAAATGTTTGTGAGATATGAGTGTGTATGAAATATTCATTGAGAATGTGTTACTCCCTCCGTCCCACCCAAAGCTTCCTATTTGGCATTTCCAGTGTAAAATAAGAAACCAATATTTAAGGAATAAAAAATTCTGATGAAAATCTGATTAAGACAAATCCAAAAGTAAAGTTTCCCAACAAAATTTTGAGACCAAAATTATTTTGAGACCAAAATTTTGAAACCAATATCTAGGGTTGTTGGGGGTGATTTTTCAATTTTGTTAGTTAGTTAAATTCAATTATAATAATTAATTAGTTAGTATAATTAATTATGTTTAACTAGTAAGTGTAATTAGAGTGTTATATTTTAATATTTATTTTTTGCCAAAAAAAGAAATAGGAAGCATTCGGTGGGACACCTAAAATGGCAAAAAGAGAAGCATTTGGTGGGACGGAGGGAGTACATATTTATAGAACAAATGTTTAAGCAAACAACCTTGAAGCGAACAACCTAGTACAATGCACAATCAGTTCACTACCAATTCTCTCAACGACCCTCTTCAGTACAATGCACTTTCAATTCACTGCCAATTCATTCAACACCGTCTTCACTATAATGCACTATCAAGTCACTACCAATTCACTCAACGACCCTCTTTAGTACAATGATCTATCAATTCACTATCAATTTACTCAATGACCCTCTTCTGTACAATGCACTATCAATTCACTACCAATTCACTCAACGTCCCTATTCAGTACAATGTGTTTTGATCCATTGAATCAAAGATAAAGTCATCCAACCACTATGTTATATTCTGATTTTATTATAGATATTTTAAATTTAAGGAAGTAGTCAAATAAATTAACCATTATATATGATAAGATAATGGAGGAGGTTAGAGAATTAGTAGGCTTCTAAGTAACCATATCTGCGTTGCTATTATTTCAAAAAGAAAGATCAAAACAACCGGATATCACATGTCTTATCATGCGTTCCATCCCATCAAACTCAACTTAAAAGATGAATACAAGTTGTATTAGGATCATCACAATTATGGAGACAGTAATGGATAAGCAAAGATCAAGTGTCTAGGAACTCAGCCAGTGAGTTTTCAAGATAAGTACATGGATCTCTTTGTTAGGTGGAACGGGTTGATTTTAATTGAAGTTTGAATTAAATCTTGTTTACTGTCTAATTGGACAAACCCTCCATGCATACGGTCAAATCAACTCTTATTTTGAAATTGGAACAAGAACACACACTTGGTCTTGTTCCCCCTAGATCAGTACCCCCTACACTTTTCCCCCTTTTGGCATCATCAAACAAGGGTAAAACATATCAACAAATAAACCACAAGTATAGAACAACCAAATATGCAAACAAGATAAATTGCACAATAATAAACTTCGAAATTAAAGGCAAATTGTCTTAAATTGCATGGAAGGGGAAATAAAAAGTTCAAACAACAAAAGGGATAATTTGGTAGGGATGGAAGGAAGGGATGAGTTCATGATGGTCCAGGTACTGGCATTCACCATATCAGGGCACTCAGACTCTGTCCTGAACTGCCTTCAGTACCACTTCCTTGAGTTCTGGAACTCTTTCTTAGATCCTTCATCTCGAGGACACTTCCTCAACTCACCCTTGACCTGACTAACGTTGATATCCAACTCAGTTCAACCTTACTGAGTAATCGTCAGGTGAGGACTATATCCATCAGAGTCCTTTCATTACCTTCCACAAATTTTCCTTCCATTTTTCCCAAGTCTTTTATCCAACCTCATCAGAAATACTAAGCCCATCTTCTTGAAGTCGCTCGGATTAAATTTCCTCACCACTGGGACTTCGTCCTCATGATTCTTATAAACTTCATGGTACTGGAGGATTTTCTTCACTATCCGTGCATAACCAACTTGCTTCATCTGGCTTAAGTAGCTCATCTGATTGATAATCATCTTTGGAAGATTTATCTGTTCTTTCTTCAGGATCTTGTCCATCAACAGAATGTCTTCCAGTTGGACTAGACTGTCTTCGACCCTCTTGGCAGCAGATTTGTGACCATCATTTGTGAAGGACTTTGACTTTGGCTGACAGATGCTTCGAAGGAACTCTTCCTGGCTCAGCTGTGCCACATACTCGCTTTGAACCACATATCTGTCTTCTTCATTCTTCGGCCATTGTCCCTTTATCCACTCCCCATATCCTTTATGAGGAATGTTGAGAATAATTGACAGCTCCTTGCTGACAGTGTCAGATCCTCTCCTCCAATGACAAAGTCCAGATGGACATTGTTTCCTTTGGCTGATACTGAGAGCTGAGAATAAAACTCGAATACTGCTGATGGACTTACCATTTCGTCCATATCAAACAAACTTTCCCACTCTTGATACTCCAACAGGTCCAAGACCTCCTCCAGTTTCTGCTCCTTCAGAAACCTACTGAACACTCCATATCTTCCAAGATCTCTTTCTTGGTAGTCTTCTGCTTCTTGACCACTGTAGCATCCTCATCAGTCTCATAATCATCGACCACTTGTTCTTCTTCCTTTGATAAGACAGACCTTATCGGCTGGATCTCGTCCCCGCAGACTAGTCTCTTGGACTGCTTAGGAGTCTTGGTTGGAGCTGTACTGAGACATCACCACTTCATCATCACTGGGAATTTGGACTGATTTCCCTTTTGCTAAGTCCTTAGCAATCCTTGCTGCTCTTGCAAGATCTCATCCTCATGATCCTCTCATCATTCCCATCAACCTGCACTTCAACAAACCCATCCACCACTGGGTTTCCCAAATCACCGTCGTCACCAGCAACATTCTCCACAACGTCCGCAACAGTAACATTATCAACAAACGCAACATTACCAAAGCATTCATATACTCTTAATAATCGATGCAACAGCTTCATCCGATTCAGAAATCACAGGTTTAGGAACCTTACCAGAATCCGAATCCTTTTCGCTCACCTCCTCGCCATTCGCAATCTCCACTCCGTGCATGTTCTTCTTCAACCACACGGATTCCATCTCCGTCGATTGAGTGGTGGAGCATACACGACCATAGCTCGCGACAGGTCTTCAACCTCTGAGGCAGCAATAGGGCGGCGTGTTGTTGTTGTGGTGTGGAGGCCATTGAGTCGGCGGCTGAGTTTCGATTTCGTCGATTAGGGTTTTGAAGTTGGTAGGCTAGATTTGCGGTGAGAGGTTATCTTCTCGGATTATCCTTAAATCCCTTTGGTTCAAATTCAAAATTCAAACCAAATCAAATCATAACTCCCAAAACGATTCGGCTTCCCAAGACCAAATACACGCATCTCATTCCACCTCCCAATCAATTCATTGACTGCGCAGGACTTTGACACCTTTTCTGACATGCATTAAACCACTGAGACAAATACCTTTAAATCTGCTCAACTGTCAAAATGGTCATTGTCCTGAACAAGTGAATACTGTACCCCGACCTTATCATGAACTCCACAAGGGACATTGTGATGGTTTGGCTTGACCGTAAGGGTCTATAGTACGAACATCACAATTCAAACACTCATAAAATCACACAAAACGTACCTTTGAGTATTTGGCTAAGGAGGCTGGTACACTTCCTTCATGAGGCTACTGAGGATCAAGATCCGGAAGGTACTTGGCTAAGAAGCAAATACAATCCAAGCAAAAAAAGACAATTTCACCTTTAATCAAGAAGTAAAGCATGCAACCATTCTATTCACACATAGGCAGATTCACATACTTTAGGACATATGTATCAATGCTTACCCTTATTCTAACCAATCATTGAGGGTTAAGTTTAGAGATACCTCACTAGGTAGAAATCATACCAAGTGCCGTCCTGAACTTCTCGAATGTTTCCCTGCATAAAGCTTTGGTGAATATGTCCGCGACTTGTTCCTCAGTCCTACAAGTCTCCATAGAAACAAGTCCCTTCTCTACACAATCCCTTATAAAATGATGTTTAATCTCAATATGTTTCATTCTACTATGATGTACTGGATTCTTAGCTACACATATAGCACTAGTATTATCACAGTAAATAGGGATATGATCAAAGTAGAGATTGAAATCACTTAGCTGATTCCTTAACCAAAGGAGTTGTGCACAACATGCTCCGGCAGCAACATACTCAGCTTCGGTTGTGGAAAGAGCTACCGAATTCTGCTTCTTGGACCCCCATGAGACAAGATCCAAGGTACTGAGCCATCCCGGACGTTGACTTCCTGTCACATCTGTCCCCGGCATAATCAGCATCAGTGTATCCTTCCAGTGTCAAGGACTTATACCTCGGATACCACAGAACAAGGTTCTTGGTCCCCTTCAAGTACCTCAGGATCCTTTTCACAGCTTTCGTGTGTTTCTCTCGGATCGGACTGGTACCTGGCACAGACACAAACACTGAACATAATGTCAGGTCTACTTGCTGTTAAATACAGTAGTGAACCAATCATTCCTCTATAAAGTGTTGGATCTGCCTTTGGAGAGGTTTCATCCCTGGACAAGGAACTGCTGGTCGAACTTGGAGTAGCAGAGGGCTTTGACTGATCAAGTCCATACTTTTTCACTATCTCGGACAAGTACTTGGCCTGATGTATCTGAGTCCCATTCTCCATCTGCTGAATCTGAAGTCCCAAGAAGTAGGTCAATTCCCCGACCATACTCATCTCAAATTCACTTTCCATAAGCTCAGTGAACTTCTTCACCAATTCATCACTGGTTGACCGAAGACAATGTCGTCGACATAGACCTGAACTACAACAGATCCTTCTTTGTCCTCAGAAGGAACAATGTCTTGTCCACTGCTCCTCTCTCATATCCATGAGCTATTAGGAAATCTGACAACCTTTCATACCATGCCCTTGGTGCCTGTTTCAACCCATAAAGTGCTTTGTCGAACATAAACATGGTCTGGATGGACTGTGTCCTCAAAACCTGGAGTCTGTTTCACATAAACTTCCTCCTTCAGGTTCCCGTTCAAGAACGCTGTCTTCACGTCCATTTGATGGAGCTTGAATCCATGTTGAACTGAATAAGCAATGAGAAGTCGGATGGCCTCTAACCTTGCCACCGGTGCGAAGGTCTCATCGTAATCGATGCCTTCTTGCTGATTATACCCTTGTACAACCAACCGAGCCTTGTTCCGACAATGACTCCCTTCTCATCCTTCTTGTTCCTGAACACCCAACGAGTACCAATCACCTTTCTCTTTTCTGGTCTAGGTACAAGTCTCCAAACCTTATTCCTCAAACTGATGCAGCTCTTCTTGCATTGCCTGAACCCAATCTGGATCCTTAAGTGCATCTTCTACCTTCTTTGGCTCAATCAGGGATACAAACGCAGTCTGGACTTGTTCCCCCTGAAACGCTGCATAGCAATAGTAATCCCGAAGTCTGACATTTGGTTGTTCTCTCTAGGGTTTCTTCTCAACGGAACTACATCTCCAATAACTTCCTCTACTGGATTCTGATCGTTGTTACCATCCTCAGCTACCTGATCCTGATCAATATGGACTTGTTCCACCTGCTGTTCCTCTGGGACAGGTACTGCAACTGGATTCTCATCAACATCCACCTCACACCCACTTGTGCTGGATTTCCGTCGGCAACCTCCTGTACCTCATCAACACCCACTTGTGCTGGATAACCAATGATTCCTTCAGCATGGAACACATCTGGTCGAGCTATACAAAGATTTCCTCTGCTGGTTCCTGTTGGACTTGGTCCTCAGCAGGCTTCCTTGGCATGACATTCTCGTCAAAGACCACATGTACGCTTTCCTCCATTTTCTGAGTTTGCTGATTGTACACCTTGTATGCCTTACTGTGAGCTGAATACCCTACAAATATACCTTCAATCACTCCTTGGATCTAGCTTTCCTAGCTGATCCTTCCCGTTGTTGTGAATGAAGCACTTACACCCGAAACTTTCAAGTGAGAAATGTTGGGTTTACGTCCTTTCAGCAGCTCATACGGAGTCTTGTTCAAGATTGGTCTCAAATAGGCTCTGTTCAACACATAACAAGCTGTATTCATTGCTTCTCCCCAAAACCTCTTAGCCAGGCCACTTTCCAGCAACATAGTCCTGGTCATATCCTCCAGGGTCCTGTTCTTGCGTTCCACTACCCCATTCTGCTGTGGAGTCCTTGGCGCTGAAAAGTTATGATAAACTCCCTGACTGGCACACCAGCTGATGAAATCTGCATTGTCAAACTCAGTACCATGATCTGATCTGATACTTTTAAGTTTCTGACCCAGCATTGTTTCCACAGCCTTGACCCAAACCTCAAACTGATCAAATACCTCAGTCTTGGAAGAAATGAATATTGTCCATGTATACCTTGAATAATCATCAACCAACACGAACACATACTTGTTACCTCCAATGGTCTGAGTCCTCATAGGTCCACACAAGTCCATATGCACTAACTCCAAAGGTCTGCTGGTACTGACTACATTCTTAGGCTGAAATGAGGTCCTGGTCTGCTTGCCTCTAGTACAAGGAACACAAACCTGATCAGGTACATGACTTACTTCTGGTAACCCACGAACCAATTCCAACCTCTGAAGCTTTTTCATCAACCTGAGATTCACATGACCTAGACGCCTGTGCCATAAACCTGAATCATCTGCCTTTGAAGACAAACATAGATACTCGTCTGGGTCAAAGTCCGGATCAGTCATATATACTCCATTTTCCATGATGCCTTTGAGAAGAATCTTTCCTGTTCTTAGAGACTTCACATAGCACTCATTAGAAGTAAAACAACTTTATTATTACTATCTTGACAAGTTGATAAACACTAAGTAAATCAAACTTCAAGTTCCGGACCAAACTACATTATCTACACTAACTTTCTTATTTAACTTAACCATACCTGTGCCTAGAATTTCACCTTTACTTCTGTTTCCAAAGGTAATTAAACCTCCGGAATGTTGTTGTAGAGAAGAGAAGTAGTCCACCTTTCCAGTCATGTGGCTGGAGCATCCACTGTCTACATACCATGGACCTGTTCCTCTCTCTACCTGCACAGAAATGATTAGTTCTTACGTACCCAAATTAGCTTAGCCTTTTTGGGTTTCAAGTCAGCACAAAAGTTAACACTAGAAATGTTCTTTGGAGAATTTAAAACATCAGCTTTGACAGACTGATTCTGTCCGGTACATGTCCCCTGCTTTGGAAACTTTCTGGCATGACAGCTTTTCCAGAGATGACCTTCCTTTCCACAGTGGTAACAGATTTTCCTCTTTCTGAAATCCACTTTGTTGAACTCAGCAACCTTTTCCTTCTGTTTGTTGAGGTTGATCCCAGCTGGTCTTTGTCCTAGAGCGCTTTTTGCCCAAATATGATATCCTTTACCATATATCCTTGCCTCGTCATGAAGATCCACCTTCACCCGTGGAGTCTCCTGGGTTCACCAGCACTTGGACCTCTTTCAGAATAGTCACTTCACCATAACCTAGTCCCGGTTTAGGTTTCTGAACTCTGGAACTGTTCCTTCTAGCCATAGGTTCTTGAACCTGCAAAACAGCTTCTCGTTTTCCAACGAGCTCATTCTGAAGTTGCCGTATCTTGGCAGACTTCTTCTCAATGACAACTTCTTGCTTTTCAACAAGGTTAGACAATTCATCATTCTTATCACAAAGCCTTCTAATAAGAAACATTAAAGTAGAATGTGATGTATATTTAGATGAATCAGAAGAAGAAGAATCTACCTCAGATGTAGATGATTCTTCCTTTGCCATTAAGCAGTAATTCCTTCTGGAAGATCTAGACCCAAACAGACTATCGAGGTCACTGTCCTCATCTGAATCACCCCAAGTTGCTATCATAGCTTTCTTGTCTTTCTGTTTCTCATCCGGTTTGTCATCCTTTGACTTCTCCTTGTCAGCTTTATCCTTCTTTTTCTTTCTACAATCTCTAGCAAAGTGTCCCTTTTTCTTGCAATAGAAACACTCATCATCCTTACCGGCGGTGCGTTTGGAAGACGAGTCCTTTGAACCAAGTTTCTTACTTGCGATCTGCAAAGCCTTGGACAACAGCCATGTCTGACTTATCATCGGATTTCTCATCGGATTCCTTTTCTTTTCTTTTCCTTTTCCTTTGCCCTTACCGTTCGAGGACTTAGACTTCTCCTTGTCTTTGTCCTTTTCACTGACCAGTGCTATCTGCTTCCCACCCTTCTGAGGTTCACGTCCCTCAAACTTACATTTCTCATAAGCATGTTACTTTCCAGCTTTGAGACTAGTTCCTCAAGAGTAATCCTCTTAGTATCAGGGAGAGCAGCCAGGGTCCTTGATATGTTATCCCATGCTGGACTAAGTCCTTGCAGAAAGTGGTGAGTAACTTCCCATTGTTCAAGTTCCTTTCCCAATCTGGACAGTGTAGACAAACTTCCCTGGAACTTAGAATGATAGTCATGAAGCGACTCATCCTTTCCTTGACGAAGGGCATTGAACTTCATCTGAGCGGTAATGATCCTGTTCTTCTTCACATCACCAGAACCTTCATAAATCCTCTTAGAGCGTCCCAAACTTCTGCGGATCTTTGTACATCATGACCTTGTCCAGATCACCAGGTTCAAGTGCAGAATGCAGAACTTTCATAGCCTGAGCATTTTTCTGGAGTTTCTTGTAGTCTGCAGTGGTGTAAAAGCCCTGGGTTTCTCTTTAGTTGGATCAGTATCATCCTGGATGATTTGACGGCCCTGTTCAATTATCTGCCAAACTTCTCCGTCCAGTGCGAGGACATGTTCCTCAAACCGAATTGCCCATGACGCATATTCTCCTACCTTCAGCTTTGGTGGAGTAGCAAACGAGTCTCCTGACATACCTGCAATGCTCAACAAGATCTAGAACCAGCGGCTCTGATACCAATTGATAGGATCGCTTGTTAGCAGTAAAGACTAGGTCTAAGACTTGTTAAGGACTAAGACCAAGTTAGCAGGCACTTGTACCTCAGAAATATAAATGCAGCGGAAATTCGTCTAATGATTACTTTTATTAATCAATAGACTGTACAAGCGTTACAATATCTGTACAATAGTGTCTACAACTATCAAAAACACAGTCACCTTAGCCTGAAGGTTAAAACCCACAATCGTGACTCTTAGGACAAGTTCCTCTGCCCTGCACGCACTTGGTGTACGCTCCGTTACTTCTGAAAACCAACTTTCCGATGATCAGAATATGCTTGCACGTTTTCTTGTGACTCACTCAGCAATTCTCTGGACGTTTGGATCATCGAACGTCGAAACCTTAGAGACGCGTACCTTCCAACAATTCCTCCAGAATTGTCCACGGTCTCGAAAGGTCCGAACCTTGTAAAGGTTTCTTCACTGCTCTTTTATATCCCACAATGGTTGCGGTTGCACTGAGATAACTCTCCAGTAACTGCTCCCTGAGGTAACTGTCCAGTAACTACTCCCTGAGGTAACTGTCCAGTAACCGCCGTGTGTAACCGCCATGTAACACATCACAACCCGCAACTTCCTTTGCATTGTGATTCTTCCAGGTGTCCAGCAGTTGCTACGACTTATCCATTCACACTTTTATTAGCATCATGATTTCATGCATATCTCAGTGTAATCTTGGTTCATGTCCCGTATGTAGCCTGTCAGGACCATGTCCTCTGCACACTCAACTTAAATATGAGTAACGTGTTGTCATCATCAAAACTCAACATGGGGACCATGTATCAACAACTATGAATGAAAAAATCAATAACTTTCTCATACCATATGCTGAGTATGATGACAAGGAGATGATGTAAGAAGAAGCTCGCTTGATCGGGTACCAAAATGGTGATATGCTTCCGGATGCTTTGAACGGAACTCGATATCTTTGTGTATAAGGCTTAAACGGCTTGTTCTCACCCTGTACCAAAATATTAATAAGTTAATATTATCGGTTTTCATTCATTTCATTAATAACAATATAGATTACTTACAATCTCAGGTGCAAAGTCTAACTCGTGATTTCCGACAGTCCATATCCATGGTTGATAAGCAGCGCTCCTCTCGATGAATCGTGCCCATGAATCCCACCTCACATTATCATGATCTGGATACATATCAGCATAACTCATGTCTCCCAAAAATAAAACTGTCTTTCCTTGAAAGGGATTTTGTTCGTAATGGGTAAGCGTTATATTTGAATCAAAACTTTGACCCAAATCTCCTACAAAAAATATTGAATTAAAATGTAGTAGCAAGTTTTAGTCACAATAAACCACAACATCATAATTAAAAATTAATTTACCAATGAGTCCAAATGTATAAGGCACATCCGGGCCTATAGCCGGCGGTGTGACAAACCAGAATGTCCTTGGAGTGTGTCCAATTCCAACCTCATAGTAATATTTGGTATTATACTGCATACCAAAATACTACGATTAATTAACACAAATGTGTTTCAATTGTAAGGTGAAGGTAACAATCACAAACCTTGAGATTGTTTATGTTGCAATGGTGAAGGTAGCCAGATGTATAGTTGTGATATTTGTAAATGGAGTATCTCCCCTTGGCGGACATTTTAACATTATGATTCTTAGGCCAGTAGCGAACAATGCTGAGACCAGGCTCTTCCATTGTCACCCACGAGACGATTACTCCTCTACCATCATGATCTCCTTGAGTTATATGCACCTAATTAATCATAGTTAATCTTTTTAACTGAATCATAGTTAATCTTTTAAAATGACTATATGTTAAGAGACAAAAATTGAATGTAATAATAACAAACAACATCAAACCTGTTGAGGAACATTATGTCCAGGAGGAACTCGAAATACATCGCTATCTAGGGGCATGTCAACTGTCAAATCATATAATTTCCTCTCAAATCTACTAGTAACACCTCCATTGCTTAACACACCAATGTTAAGAAGAATCAGACACCAAACCATCAAAGTGAAATCCGCCATCTTTATGATCAACTTAGCTTGTTGTATAAATAATTGTTAGTGTCTCTTTGATTTTATAGATGTAGATTTGTTCACAAACATGGGGAATATTCAAAGAATTTTGAGGAATATGCAGCGGAAAATAATAACATTTTAGTTTGTTGTTTACCAGGCAACATAATTGGATTTGCTGAGTCTTAAATATACTGCTAACCAAGTCTTAATAAAACTTTAAATATACAAGTTAGAAACAAAGAAAAAGGTGTGACCCATTATTTTCTCTGGTTCTTTAACAAGCTATTCATATTTTATTATTTATATATTTTGATTGGAATACTTAATGAAAAAATGTATTACAAGTTTATAACATAATTATAAAAGTAATACATTGCGAAAATGTATTACAAGTTTATAACATAATTATAAAAGTAATACATTGCGAAAATGTATTACAAGTTTATAACATAATTATAAAAGTAATACATTGCGAATTCTAGATACATTCCCACTGGGTCAAAGTAATTTAGTGTTTCATTTCTTGTTTCTATTGAAATAAATTTTATTATGCCTAACTTAGATGACGATCATTCATTTTAAATAATATGAATTTGATAAGGATTGTGGGTTGTAAATGTAAAATAATTATATAGATGACATATCTTTGACTTTGACTTTGACTTTGACTTTGACTTGAGGATTGTTATTTGACCAATTTTGGGTAAGTAAAGAGTAAACCACAGATTGTTAATGTGCATGTTAATGATGGTTTCAGTTAGATGTGTCAAAATGGGCTACGGGTAATGGGCGGGTTTTAAATGGGTGATGGGTAAATGGGTGTTTTATCCATTTAACCCATTTAACTAAACGGGTTAAATGGGCGGGTAATAACGGGAGACGGGTTATCCGTTTATACCCATTTATCCGTGTATGTTCGTTTACACGTTTATGTTCGTTTACCCGATTATACTCGTTTATTCATTTATACATATTTAAAATTATTAAAATGGTAGTTAAAATATAAAATGGACGCCATACTCAATTGTGCTTCCAAGAATGACTTTTGAATTTTATTTGTTTTAAATTTATTTTATTAAAGAAAAAGAAAAAGAAATCTATACAGAGTCATAAAATTAAGCATGATAATAATTGACTTTAAATATTGCTTTATAATTTCGTGTTTATTACCTTAATTTCGTGTTTAAATATTTCTTTATAATAATTGAGTTTTTCGTTTAAAAATGTGTATAAAAATAAAAATGTAATAAAATTAGAAATTTTTTAATTGAAACGATGAGTTGTATAATAAATGGATAGTGGATGTTAGTAGGGAGTGCAGTTCCCTTGAGACCCATGTGCATGATCGGACGGCTGAAAAAAAATGCACATTGTGCTGAGCGGGCGACACGTGGCACACGAGATGCAAATATAAATGTGCAAAATTTGGAGGGAGGGGTAAAATGGGAAATGTGCATATTGTAAAATTCGTGCTGACTGACAACTTTACAGACTGATTTGATTGATGGAAAGGAGGGGAGAGCAATGTCTGTTGCATTTTCAAATTTTGAAAGCATTTATGCATATACCTAGAAAAACACATGTGATATGCACAAAAATGAGCTTAACTTGAAAACCATGTGCACAAATACACAAACTACATGCACAAATACACAAATTATGTGCATAAAATATAAAATTTGTGTGCACAACCTTAACATTTACAGAAAGTAACAGAGTTACAAATCAAAATACAAAATAAGGGTTCAAGTGTCTGGTGTCGAAGCAACTCTCTTCTATACTCTGCATTGTTGTCTGGTGTCGAAGCAATAGGAGCAGCGACAGCTTTAACCTTAAAGCTACTCCTTGATGACTTTACACTCCAACTAATGCTTCCTCTTCTTCGTGCAAAGCCTGTTCCCTTCAAACAAATTCCTCCTACATAAAATCAGCAAAGCATAAATCCAAAGGAATCCAATTCTGTCATTATATACACTAATTTAGATAAATGTGACAAAGCTAAAAGCTCACAAACATAAAATCTTCAAAAATCAAGAAATCCGCAACTTTAAAAAATGTTTCGGAAAATTCAAGTGATTGCATTTCAATTGAAAACGTACTTGGAGGACTCTTCAACACAAGTCCACGACCTCGTACAGATCCCTGACAAGAACCCTAAACAAAAAACCCTTATTACTCGAACAAATGTAAATTCCGCAATGCATCGAAATAAAAAGGAAAAAAGGAGCGAGCTTTAAGACATTACCGTGAAAACCAGGCTGGAGTCAGCTAGCAAGCACGAAATCGCCATCTCCACTGACGCGTCTCAGTTCATAAACAACCGCGATGTGGTTTGGAGGATATCCCAACTGGGTTTAACTAGTTCTGCTGCTGTAGCTGATGTGGTTTGGTTAGTTGCAGACTCGCAGTGATTTGTGGCCACTAATCGTGTGTGTTTTTCGGGGAGGTGGGTTTCGGATCAGATCTGGGGAGGTGGGTTTCGGATCTGAGATCTGGGAGGGGAGAATTGAATGTGGAGAGCAGAAGAGAGAGAACGAGAGGGGAGAGTGTGGTTTACGCATTGCCGAAACTACCCTTACTGCAACAAAATCTGCCTAAACGAAATTCACACGTGGACGACCAAGATTGATACAAGCAAATCCGATCGGACGGCTACTTAGGGGGTCGCAGGATCGCAAATGAGTACCTGGGTCGCAAATGAGCGCCCCTCTGTTAGTAGGTATTGTGGGTGTTAATGGATAGTGAATGTTATTGGATGTTAATAGGTAGTGAGTGTTAGTGGGTGTTAATAGGTGTTAATGGGTTGTAAATGGGTAATGGGCTACCCTATTATAAATGGATAATAATGGGTAATGGGTATATTTTATCCGTTAAGCTAAATGGGCGGACGGATATGGGTATGGTTTTTAATGGGCGGGTATAGGGCGGGTAGCGGGTTATGGGTATATTTGACGGGTCTAGTTTCAGTGTACGTATGCTTAATGTTTGTGGCAATATATATTGATAGTTTTATGATTTTTTTTTTTTTAAATTTTATTTCGATCGTACTTTAATTTTCTTATATTCTACTCCATTCAAGACACTCACAAATAGGAAAGAAACATGAAAATATGGTTTTATATCTTTTACTTACATGAGCATAACCCATCGTTTAACACCTTTTATTTTCTAGCACCTTCTTTTATAATACTTCTTGCTGCTCTAGGTGTTACTCAAGTTGTGTATGCAGCAGTTCACTAATAAACTTATTTACATATTCGTTCAGTCAAATCTAAACAACTAGTGATCTCGTTAAATGACTTCTCCCTACTCATCTTATGATGCAATTGTGACCAAATATGAATTACTGTTTGTCATCATGCAATTTATTTGTCCTCATGTTTTGAATTAGTGAAGTTTTTTTTCTTCTTTTTTTTAAAAAGGGATTACAGGAATTTCACTCCTACCCCATGACCCGAACCAAGACCTGTTGGCTCAGATAGTGGGTGCCTAACCACCATGCTTATATGTAAGTTGAGTAACTTGATTTCCAATAAATGGATTCATTGACATGCAATTCATTTATGTTTTATGACGTGAGTCATCCAAAGTGAAATCCTACGTATATATTGTATGTTTACTTATAGTAATATGATTCCTCTGAAATTGAATCAATATGTATAATTTTTTATAATTTGACTCTTCCGGAAAGGAAGTCAAATACATGTAACATTCAAAGTGATTACATGCATGCCATATCTTAATATATTCTTGAAGTAGAATCATGAACAAGTCTATTTTTATGTTGAGTCCTATGAAGTGGAATTGTATAGATGTGTTTTTGGAAAAATACAACTACATTATTATTATATTTATAGCTTAAAGTGAATATATATATTACGCAGGGGCGGATCCAGCAGGGGCTGGCAGGGGCCATGTACCCTGCTGGCCGGCCAAGCCTAGGCAGATTTAGCCGGATCTAGCAGTTCGAAGACATATTTACTAGAACAAATTTAGTATTCAACTTATTTTGTATCAGGCAAAACAATGTGACTTAAGTGTCCTGATGGTTTTTTATGAAATTGTAAGGAAGTGGGCTGCGGTTCGAGTCCCCTTTCCACCAACTTTGCTCTACTATTTCATATTGTCTGTCTTCGCTGAAAATTTATATTTTATCTATATTATACTTTAGCTATTCAGTGTATGCTATTTTAAAAAAATTAATATAATGTTGAATACTTATTCTTATGACTTAGGTTCGTACCCTCCTGTGCAAAGCGTCTGGATCCGCCACTGATATTACGCAATTTTACAAGTTAATTTTCATCTCTAGAATGGAGAGACTATATTTTAAAGTAGACAAACAATCATTCAAGAAGAGAACGTAGACAAATAAAAAAAATTACTTTAGTGTAAATAAATCTTACTCTTAAAAAGTGTATGTTAATTCACACTCCAAATAGTAAAACCATATAATTACATATTTGTATATCTAAATTGAGTTGAGATCATGGAGGACGTTATATTTATGTCAGACGATAAGATATTATCTTAATCATTGATTCTTTAATCTAACGGTTTTGACTAAATTGAAAATTAATTAAATTTAGGATTTAATATACACAAATTGCAGGGGCGGTTGAGTTAGGCGGTTATTAAGATTAACCGTCGGATTTATGCAAATCAACGGTCATGATGTTGTCTCACGGTCTTACAAAAACAATCTTGTCTCACTTGAACTTCTTCCTCTATTAATTTACTAAGTTATATTTTATAACCTGAGATTTAATTACAAATTAAATGTTTGCTTGAAGAAGGCTCTAATCTTATGAAGAATACAAATGTAAATATAATACTTCTATAAGTGAGTAGTATGTTCATATATAGGTATGAAAATGTGATATTTATTTCCAAAAGTAAGCAAGTATAATTTTAACATTTATACAGATTAACGTATGCAATATATTTATTCATGTACGTTGAAATTTAAAAAATAACTCATTATTCTTAGAATAGAGTGTGAATTGGTTCATGTACTAACTCCCAAGCAAGAAAACTTCATGAATTTTTTAGTTCCGAACAAAGTCACTTTTCATCGCTTAACACCTATGTACTCAAAAAGAGCCTTTAACCATTAAAGATGAACTAGTAATTTTGTGCACGTATGTGCACATTGCTTTTATTAATTTTTATAGTATAGTTTATATGAAGTGCTTAATAAACATATGAAAATATGAAATATTATAGGGGTATTTTGGGGAGATGAATTGTGGCTTCAAAAATAACCGACAATTCATCCTCTTGTGTTTTAAATATAGGAAGATTATTTTAATTTGTCAAACATAATTGCGTTTAAATGATGTGATATTACAATAACCTCATTAAAGTTGACAAAGTCACTAATTAGAAATAAGTTGAATTTTTTATATTGACATGATAAAATTGGTCCCCCAATGAATCATTGATTAGGATAATCATTGACAGTTATCACATATACTCCCCAAAACTCAAACGCTTATTCGAAAACTTGATAAATTTACAAGTCGTTCAAAGTTCTGCATTTACTGGTTTTATGATTGAGCGAAGGCTGTGAAGGTTCATGCTTTAGATGTTTGAAGGGTAACGAGTAGCTCTTCCAACAAAATATCAAATACAAATACCCACCAATATCAAGATGAGAAACAGACTATTTATCTCTAATCTTGAGTAATCGGGAAAAGAGGTAGTGACCGTCACATCTTGACTCGTGTAAAAAAGGATGATTATGAGAAAGAGCAGGAATGTTCCATAGCTACTATCCAGAACTATGATTGGAATGGTTTTGGGAAACTATAGATAAATGGACGAAAACATCAAAGTTAAAAGTTATTATTTATCAAGTTAAGACAGAATCTGAGAGGAATATATCAAAATGAAATGTTATGCAGGTTTCAAAGAAACAAGTTATCCATGTGCAACATTGATATTAAAAAAAACTTTACCGTTCTTCGAATGTGATTCACTCACGCGTCAAAGGAAGTGATAATGCACAATTGTATGCGTTAAAAAATCATCTAAACCCACTATTTTATGTTTCTTTCCTGTATCAAATGCGTCACTTTTGGTATTATTTAATTTTTAGGAAAGAATTCAAAAAGTGCACAAAAACCCTAAAAGTAGCCGTTGGAATCCAAGCTTACGTCCCTGGAATTTCCCAGGCGCACGTCTAAGGATTTATCATAAAAGGAAGAGACGTGCACTTGGGGAAAGGAAAGAGCGTCCGCTTAGAGTACCAGAATTGGTCCGAGAGCTTTCCCCAAGCGTACGATACGCTTGAGGAAATGGAAGAAGCGTACGCTTGGATAAAGGAAGAGACGTACGCTTGGATGGCCCCGAGACTGAATTTATGAACTTCGAAGAACTCAACGGTTTTGGCCAATTTTAGCCAAATTGTTCTAGAATTCTAGGGCACGAAATCCAGAGCTTGGGGAGGCTATAAAAGAGGAGATAATCCAGTTGAGACAACACCAGATTCCATACATTCATACACCTCTCAATCATTCCACAATCTCAATTTCATTCAAGGGTCCATCTCAATTCGGTATGGCTGGATTCTGAAGGGGAAATCATCATCTCATTACTCAGTGACAATTTCTTACTTTAATCTCATTGCATTGTTGTTTTCATGAATTATTACATTATTGTTGAAATCATGAACTCGATGTGTAACTAAATCCATTTCGGTTTGGGGATTTGATTATGACTAATGCATGAAGTATTTCATTGTGTTCTATCTTGTTAATTATTCGCTGTATGATATTGTTGGTGAAATCTTGTGTACTTAGCGGTAACTTGATTGTCATCATGTTTACACTCTAATTGCATTATATTAGTATAGCCTAGCGGTGCCTAATTGATGTAAGTAGAGTATTGTTATTGACTTAAACCTAGCGGTGGATAGTTAATCAGAACGTGAGTGGAATAATATATGTTTGTCTTTAGCGAGAAAACATTAGATAACATTCTTAGCGGAGTGTGATCTTAAGAACAAAGGTAGAATTGCATGATAGTATGAATTGTAATCGTAGTTGAATCCCCGAACTGAGTTTTATTATATTGTTATCAACCATAAAAATCCAATCTCAATAGCTTGCATTAGAGAACTTGAATACAACGTGCTTTCTCTTGGGTTCGACCCTTACTTGCTATATACTAACTTGTGAGGAATTATAAATTTAATTTGAGGCATCCAACGACGTGCCGTCAAATTTGGCGTCGTTGCCGGGGAAAGCATAAGTGTGTTAAGAGTTCTTAGTATTTGTTCTTTCATTTTTATTTTTTTTAGTTTAGTTTTTGTTTTGCATTTTACTACTTGTCAACATGGCACATGCAGGAAATAACCAAGGGAACAATGACTTACAACCATTAGAAATTCCCCCTACTATAGTGAACCGGAACGCGAACTGAGGCGAAGAAGAAGAACAAGTACCGAAGGAGGGTTCGGTGAGAATCAAAAGCAACAACCATACCGAACACCGTTCCACCAGGACAAGTACAACAACAACAACTTACATGGGCAGTACCAACAGAAACGTAACAATAATCAGGCCGGTCCTAGCAACTCAGCTCCTAGTAAGCCATTAGAGGAAGTAGTGAGGGAGTTAGCCCTGAAAACCGATGGTGCAATTGCCAAATTGACAAAGCAAATGTCAGCAATAGCTACCACAGTCAATGAGCTCAAGGAAGACAAGGGCAAGCTTCCATCACAAACTGTACCAAATCCCAAAGGAAACCTCAGTGCTATGACTATCAGAAACGGCAGACAACTTGTGGATGACTCGATCGAAAATGAAGAAGAGCAAGTAATGGATGAGGAGGAGCAAGCTGATGAAGAGCAAGCTCCAAAAATTCAGATGAAGGTAAGTCCTAACTCTGAAGCTGAAAATGAAGTTGCTAATATTCCTTTACCCTTTCCTTCGCAGTTAAACAAGGGAAAGAAGAAAGTGGAATTGGATGCAGAGTTAATGGAACTTTTCAGCAAGGTGGAACAAATTCCGAAGTATGCAAAGTTTCTTAAGGACTTGTGCACTAACCGAAGGAAACCGAGCCATGAGCAAGTGAGCTTGATAAAGAATATCTCAGCAATTCTACAATGCAAGGTAGCACAAAAATGCAAGGACCTAGGTACATTCAATATTTCATGTATCATTGTGAAGTTAGAATCGATAATTGCATGCTTGACTTGGGTGCTTCGATAAATGTCTTGTCATATTCTTTATTTCAAGCTTTACATATCGGTCCTTTGAGGCCTACTGACCTAACTATTCAGCTAGCGGATCGATCATGCACTGAGCCCGAAGGTATGCTAGTTGACGTGTTAGTGCGTGTGGGAAAGCTTGTGTTTCTTGCAGATTTCTATGTGATGAAGATGGAGGATGAGGGTCCCAAAGATACCTCAAGAGTGCTGCTAGGAAGACCATTCATGGCCACTGCAAAGACGAAAATTTGATACATCAACGGGAGACCTTTCTATGGAAGTGGACGGAGAGGTGGTACGCTTCAACATTTATAAATCAATGCAATATCCACCGGACACCGCCGAGATCCATGCTTTAGATATCATTGATGATGCGGTGCTTGACTCGGATGTGACTAATGGAAAAGATGCACTAGAGCTGATTATTCGGGAGGCGATACACAATGAAGAAGATTGCAAAGGCTTCATACTTGACACTAGAGAAGTAGTGCAATTGCTACGAGAAATGTCAATTATATCTCCGAGGTTTGAACTGTATCCACTCAATTCTGTTAGTGTTACTGATAAAATCTCATCTAGTGTGCAGGATGTTAAGATAGAACTAAAACCTCTACCAGAACACCTTAAGTATGTCTACTTGGGGGAAAATGAGACGTTGCCCGTCATAATTAAAAAAGGAGTTGGACATTGGCCAAGAAGAAAAATTGATAAAGGTGCTTAAGGAGAATAAGGGAGCTATAGGCTGGAGCTTGGCTGACATTAAAGGAATAAGTCCAGCAGTATGCATGCACAGAATTTTGCTTGAAGAAAATGCAAAACCAGTTAGACAACCACAAAGACGACTCAACCCTTTGATGTTGGAGGTGGTACAAAAAGAAGTGCAGAAATTACTGGATGCTGGAGTTATCTACCCGATCTCAGATAGCGAATGGGTAAGTCCCATACATGTGGTGCCAAAGAAGACAGGAATGACAGTAGAAACAAATGACAAAGGCGAGCTTGTCCCAAAAAGAATTCAAAATGGATGGAGGATGTGTATAGACTACCGAAAGCTAAACGCAGCAACTCGCAAGGATCACTTCCCCTTCCATTCATCGATCAAATGCTGGACCGACTTGCAGGTAAATCACATTTCTGTTTTCTTGATGGATATTCAGGTTACAATCAAATTTCAATTGCGCCCGAGGACCAAGAGAAGACGACATTCACATGTCCTGTAGGTACATTTGCATTTCGTAGAATGTCATTTGGTTTATGCAATGCACCTGGTACATTTCAACGTGTAGTAATGAGCATATTTTCTGAATTTCTAAATGATTGTGTTGAAGTGTTCATGGATGACTTCACGGTATATGGGAATGCATTCGATGATTGTTTGCATAATTTAGAAAAAGTCCTTAAACGTTGCATCGAAATGAATTTGGTTTTAAACTACGAAAAATGTCATTTTATGGTCACTCATGGTGTGGTACTAGGACATGTAATTTCAGAAAAAGGCATTCAAGTAGATGGAGCAAAATTGATTTGATTCGTAAATTGCCATACCCTACTGACCCTCGAGGCATCAAGTCTTTTCTAGGACATGCAGGGTTTTACCGCAGGTTCATCAAAGATTTTTCAAAGACTGCATTGCCGTTGTCCAAACTGTTACAAAAGGATGTACCTTTCGAGTTCGACGACAAATGCAAGGAGGCATTTGAATCACTAAAGAGGGCATTGGTGAGTGCACCCATTGTGCAAGCACCGGACTGGACACAACCATTTGAATTAATGTGTGATGCAAGTGACTTTGCCGTTGGAGCTGTGTTGGGACAACGAAAGATAAAAAGCCGGTGGTGATTCATTACGCATCAAAGACCCTCGATGTGGCGCAGAAAAACTATTCCACAACAGAAAAAGAGCTTCTATCTATTGTCTTTGCTCTTGAAAAATTCCGTCCTTACTTACTCGGTGCTAAAGTGATTGTTTATTCTGATCATGCAGCTATAAGGTACATGATGTCAAAGAAAGAGTCCAAACCAAGAACGATTAGATGGATTTTGCTACTGCAAGAATTCGACTTGGAAGTCAAGGATAAGAAGGGTGTTGAAAACACAGTAGCTGACCACTTGAGCCGAATTGAGCAAAAAGGAGAAGCCTCAAGAATAAATGAAACATTCCCAGATGAACATCTCTTCCAAATCAGCACAAAAGCACCATGGTATGCTAACATATAGTTAACTACCTGGTGGGAGGTACATTTCCATCTTCATTTACTAAAGCACATAAACTTAGATTGAAACATGATTCTAAGTATTACATATGGGACGATCCATACTTATGGAAGATAGGAGCTGATCAGGTTGTTAGGAGATGTGTATCTGATGATGACATGTTATCTATACTTGTTTTCTGTCATGACTATGCATGTGGTGGTCACTTTGGACCTAGACGTACTGCAAGAAAGTTTTTAGAGTGTGGATTCTATTGGCCTTCATTGTTTAGAGATGCATATACTCATTGTAAAAATTGTGATAGATGCTAGGAAATATCTCTGCTAGGAACGAAATGCCACAAAGCCCTATAATAGTTAGTGAAATATTTGACGTTTGGGGAATAGATTTTATGGGACCATTTCCTAGTTCCTTTGGGTATCAATACATTTTGGTCGCAGTTGACTATGTATCTAAATGGGTAGAGGCAAAAGCTACGAGAAATGATGATGGCAAAACTGTGGTAGATTTTCTGCGCACTAACATCTTTTGCAGGTTTGGAATACCAAAGGCAATAATTAGTGATCAAGGAACACACTTCTGCAACAAAGTGTTAGGAGCATTGTTCAAAAAGTATGGGGTTCATCATAGAATTGCCACAGCATACCACCCTCAAACCAATGGCCAAGCTGAAATATCTAACCGGGAAATCAAGTCAGTGTTAGAAAAAATGGTCAAGCCGTCACGCAAGGATTGGTCAAGAAAATTGGATGACGTACTTTGGGCGTACAGGACAGCATACAAAACTCCTATCGGTACCTCACCGTTCAAACTAGTCTACGGCAAAGCTTGTCATTTACCAGTTGAAGTGGAGCATAGAGCATATTGGGCATTAAAGGAATGTAACTTAGACTTAAAGAAAGCTGGTCTTGAAAGAACAATGCAGATCAATGAATTAGAAGAACTCCGCCTAGAGGCTTATGAGAGCCAATCAGACTACAAGGCGAGAACAAAAATGTACCACGATAAGTACATTTTGAGACGTTCTTTTGAAATTGGTCAGAAAGTGCTCCTCTTCTCTTCAAGACTAAAGCTAATGCCGGGTAAACTCCGTTCAAGATGGGCTGGTCCATTCGTCATCACCAAGATATTTAATCACGGAGCAATAGAGCTAGAAAAACCAGAGAGTGGGGAAAGGTTCAAGGTTAATCGACACAGAATCAAAGCTTATTATGACTACAAGATTGAGCCACCACAAGAGATAACACTAGAGGAGCCGTTTGCAACTGTTATGCATTTGAAAACAGCAATGGAACTTAACAATGATGATGATCCGGAGGAGGATCCAGGGAGGAACCTAAAGAGGAGAAGTTCGAATGGGAACCGATAGACGAGGAGGAATATCCACAAAGGAAGCGTGGAGATGGTCCCTTCATTCTTTCTATCAAAATTGGAATGGTGGAACTAGATGATTGCCTTGTAGACTCAGGGTCTACGTACAACGTATTACCTAAATCAGTTTACGATGAAATGGAAAGAATGTTGTCTCCGTTGCTCCCAGTAAGAAAGAAGCTAATAATGGCCGATGAAACAATTATATTAACCATGGGACTGATTAAAGATGTATTCATTTGCATCCACAGATACGCTATTAGGTTGGACTTCACGGTACTTGACATGGGAGGGCCAGGACGGATACTGCTGGGTGAAGAATTCTTGGACGATACTAAAGCACTCATGGACTTTGGTAACGGACAATTAATTCTTACTTTACCATACAGGAAATTAACTTTAAATCGCAGGGGTGATTTAGTTACAAGCACAGCAATTGGTGAGCAAGGAGAATATTCAAGAAGTCGGAGCCGCAGCCGATCCAGAGATCGCAGTCAGTCTCCTCCGCCGAGTTCAAGAAAGGAAGCCTTCTACAGAAACAGATTGAATCAACCATTTAGTGTCAGAGGAAATAGATATTGGAGCAACACTAGGAAGGGACCGGGATGCAAGAAATCACAGAGACAATAGGTACAAAGTCGAGCCAATGACTTTAAACAAGTGCACTACTTGGGAGGTAACCCAATATCGTAGATACTTTGTCTAATTTTTAATAATTTTAGTGTGTGTCTTAGTTAAAAAAAATGAAAAAAAAGTGATAATTTGAAGAGGAAGGTTTTGTTTAAGTGTGCAGGATGGAACCCAAGCGCACGCTTCTACCATTTTTAAGGCGTACGGCAAAGTATTATTGGAAAAATCAAGAAGGGTACGCTTGGAAATTGAAGAAGGTTGCGCTTGGAAGGCTGAAAAATGATAAGTGATTTTTACCCAAGCGTAGGCGTACGCTTGGGATATTACCGAGGCGTACGCTTTGGAAAATAAGGAAGCGTACGCTTGGATGTTAAACGGCAGCGTTTCACTCAGCTACAACACGGACACCTGCACCTGAGATAGCTCATTCAACCCAAACTGAGCTCGAACATTTGCAACAAATTCGAATGGATCCTCAAAACAACTCAGACAAAATTCAATATTTACACCAAGATCAGCTTGCCCTTTTTCGTAAGTTCCGCTCTGATCCGACTAGGTTTGAGGTAATTCTAGTGTTCTCATCTCAAATTTCACTAAGATTGTTGTTGGATTCAGATAATTGGATTTGAGGACTGTTGTGTGCGGATTATTGTGTGTGTATTGTTTTCAGAAATATTAGTAGGGTCTGCTTGGTAAAGTAAAGAAGGGTGCGCTTGGTCTGAGCAGAAAAGAAATAGAAATGGCTCCACGCAGACCTTTGAACCTCCTACCCAATAAAGGTGCTTCTAGAATTGCCGACACATTTTTAGAGCTGGAACATGTGCAACCAATGTGGCCGTGTCAATCCTTCCTCGATGATTGCGGACTGAAAGATAGAGTAAAGGGAATGATGAGGAAAAGTGGATGGCCCAAATTCTTGATATTGGTATGTGAGGATGATGTGCAAGATTCCAGCTACTTCATAGGATCACTTGAAGACTTTCATGATGCAGAGGAACCATATATCACATATGCGTTCCGCGACTCAAAACGCACGACCACTTACACGAATTTGAGGAAAGTAATGAAGTGGTGCTCTAACGGTCTTTACAGAGATGGCGGGTTGGAAATGGAAACCGGCTTATGGAATGCTTTAACTGGGACAACCAAATCATTCCGCCCCAGTGTTAGCAAAGCCTCGGAAATTAAGGACCCAGCTCTGTTCTACTTGAAGTTCATGCTAGCCAGAACCTTGTTCGCCAGAGACAACGGTAAGGACAAGGTAAAGCGGTTAGAGCTTGGGGTGTTGAGTTTGTTGCAAGAAGGGAAGAAGGTGGATTGGGCAGCGTATTTTACAGAACATGTGAAATATCTGTGCACTGATGGAGTGGTAGTGTGTGGAGGAATGATCACATTGGTCTTGAGGAGGTTACATCCTAAGTTCACATCTGAGGGTCGTATGACTAAGGACTGGCGTTTGGCTGCACATCAGGAGTTTGAGCTTGGGAAGCTGATCAGGTACAGACAAAATGGTGATATGATCTGGACATATTTTGCAGATAAAAGTCTAGTACCACCAAGGAGCCCGGCCAAGAAAGGAAGACCGAGGAAGAACCGAGATGATGGAGCTTCTGGAAGCAGCAGTATGGTTCAGGTGGCACAATCAAGGGTGGATCAAACCGAGGAAGGTGGGATGTCTTAGCAAGTGATCGATGACATCTTCCACAACATGAGGTGCTACATGTTTGGAGCACTGAACATCACCCGCTTGCCTGCACCAGCTGGATAGAAGCCATGAGATGCCATTCCACCGAAGTATATGGGACCTCATTAGGGAAGTTCCTTTGTCTTCATCTATCACATTACACATGAATTAGTTTTAATTTCTGTTGAGTTGTTTGAACCCTCTCTTTGCCTTTTGATTTTAGTCGATCCGCGAGGACTCGGCTTAATTCAAAAGTGTGGAGTGGGGGTGCGTCTGTTTCCACATGTTTCATTAGTGTTAATCGAGTCTGTTAAAACTGAGATGGATGATTAGTGTAAGCCATGTTTTGTCTGAGATGCATGCTTAATTTATGTCAAAAATTTTTCGTGATGCTTGTGATTAAATGATACGTATGCCAAGAGTTGAGATAAAACAGGATGTGGAGCTGATAGAAATGGTTTGAAACCTGGAGATTGGTTGACAGTTTGACTAGAAATGCGTGAGATTGTCGTGAGTGTGGAGGCTGAAGCTCTAGGTTATGGTGAGGAAGAAAATACTCCACTGAAGGTAAGTTCAGTGGGACGGGAAAACAGACCGTCCTATCTTTAGAGTTAGTAGGTAGGAAGGGATGAGTTACAACTTAACCTGACTTACTCGAACACTCGACGATAAGAAAGAGCGGGACCAGTTCCATAGCTGCTATACGGAGGCTGTGACTGGAGCTGTTCATGTAAAAGAAAAGGGGCGGAATGACGAAAGTATGTAAGGAACGAAAATATTCAAAGTCATGTATATCAAGTATGTCTCGAGTTTCGTAAAATCTTCGACAATACAATACAATACAATACAATACAATACAATACAATACAATACAATACAATACAATACAATACAATACAATACAACAATACAATACAATACAATACAATACAATACAATACAATACAATACAATACAATACAATACAATACAATACAATACAATACAATACAATACAATACAATACAATACAATACAATACAATACAATACAATACAATACAATACAATACAATACAATACAATACAATACAATACAATACAATACAATACAATACAATACAATACAATACAATACAATACAATACAATACAATACAATACAATACAATACAATACAATACAACATACAATACAATACAATACAATACAATACAATACAATACAATACAATACAATACAATACAATACAATACAATACAATACAATACAATACAATACAATACAATACAATACAATACAATACAATACAATACAAGAGAATTCAAATCCCCCCAAGTCCAAATTGCATAAGGAAAAGCCGACTTGTTCATAACCTAGATTTCTCACGCATCACAAGAAGCACTCACGATATCAAACGCAAAACGACATCAAGCTGGAAGACTAAGCAATGGGAATTAAAACCTATCTTCGAGACATATATGAACACTCATCACGACTCTGAGGTAACATGTATCATTTGGTTATTAGCTGATCGAATTATTTTGGCAGATTTGAGTGTGTATTTAAGACATGACCTTGGTAAGCACTAGAACTGAGTAAGAGATGAAGATTGAAATGATAATTGTGCGCTAGTTTAAACTTTATTGTTCGGGGACGAACAAGAACTAAGTGTGGGGTGGTTTGATAACACACAATTGTATGAGTTAAAAAATCATCTAAACCCACTATTTTATGTTTCTTTCCTGTATCAAATGCGTCACTTTTGGTATTATTTGATTTTCAGGAAAGAATTCAGAAAGTGCACAAAAATCCTAAAAGTAGCCGTTGGAATCCAAGCTTACGTCCCTGGAATTTCCCAGGCACACGTCTAAGGATTTATCATAAAAGGAAGAGACGTGCGCTTGGGAAAAGGAAAGAGCGTCCGCTTAGAGTACCAGAATTCGTCCGAGAGCTTTCCCCAAGCGTACGCGTACGCTTGAGGAAATGGAAGAAGCGTACGCTTGGATAAAGGAAGAGACGTACGCTTGGATGGCCCCGAGGCTGAATTTATGAACTTCGAAGAACTCAACGGTTTTGGCCAATTTTAGCCAAATCGTTCCAGAATTCTAGGGCACGAAATCCAGAGCTTGGGGAGGCTATAAAAGAGGAGATAATCCAGCTGAGACAACATCAGATTCCATACATTCATACACCTCTCAATCATTCCACAATCTCAATTTCATTCAAGGGTTCATCTCAATTCGGTGTGGCTGGATTCTGAAGGGGAAATCATCATCTCATTACTCAGTGACAATTTCTTACTTTAATCTCATTGCATTGTTGTTTTCATGAATTATTACATTATTGTTGAAATCATGAACTCGATGTGTAACTAAATCCATTTCAGTTTGGGGATTTGATTATGACTAATGCATGAAGTATTTCATTGTGTTCTATCTTGTTAATTATTCCCTGTATGATATTGTTGATGAATTCTTGTGTACTTAGCGGTAACTTGATTGTCATCATGTTTACACTCTAATTGCATTATATTAGTATAGCCTAGCGGTGCCTAATTGATGTAAGTAGAGTATTGTTATTGACTTAAACCTAGTGGTGGATAGTTGATCAAAACGTGAGTGGAATAATATATGTTTGTCTTTAGCGAGAAAACATTAGATAACATTCATAGCGGAGTGTGATCTTAAGAACAAAGGTAGAATTGCATGATAGTATGAATTGTAGTCGTAGTTGAATCCCCGAACTGAGTTTTATTATATTGTTATCAACCATAAAAATCCAATCTCAATAGCCTGCATTAGAGAACTTGAATACAACGTGCTTTCTCTTGGATTCGACTCTTACTTGCTATATACTAACTTGTGAGGAATTATAAATTTAATTTGAGGCATCCAACGACGTGCCGTCAGGATGCATTAGGGATCGACAATGGACAGGGTCGGGTCGGCCCCACCCTATGAAGGGCAGGGCAGGGTGGGCTTTGAAGGGTTTTAGCACGCCCTGTGAAAGCCTTAGGGTCGGGCAGGGCCAGGCCGTTGAATTTTTGGTGACCCTTAGGGCCGCTCTAGGGCAGGGTAATGAAAGGGCCGACCGGGCCGGGCAGGGTCGACCCTTTATTTAAGGGTGGATTAGATCAAAATAGTGTAAATACGTATAATAATTTTGAACAAACTCTAACTTTTTTAATTAATATAATATGTTAATAAATTTGTAGCTTGAATTATATAAGTTGATTAAAAATATTAAGTTTTGACTATTTTTTTATATATAAAAGTTAGTTAATGATATATTTAGTGAAAAGCATTGATCATGAGCCTTTAAAGAATTATATTCCCACAAACTAATAAAATACACTATGGTAAAAGAGATAATACATATGAACTTTTTTCATTACTTAACATTGAAAATTTCTGAAACTTAGTACGAATAAATAGTGAAAATAGAATGCAATCAAAGAGACGAAATTTTTTATCAATATTAAAAACACAATTTTATATGTAGTACTTATTTGGATTATGCATGAGCTATGAGAATCCAGAAATTGCATGTTATTAATCTATAATAAGTTTTAGTTACAAATGATTATTTTGAGTCATAATAGCATCATTAATAGAAGAAACCCTTTATTATTCTATTGCTCCTTGCCTGCAACTTGTTTACTGATAACACAAACTCCCTTTTCAGTTTAATTTTCAAGAAATCTTCTATTACCGTTTTTTGCGAATTCAACCCCTACTTCCCGCTACATTAACTAAAAGAGGCTGTTAAATTTGGCACGGATAACAATACACGTTTAGAGGCGGGCTCATAAATTCTCTACTGGACATGCATTCTCAGTGAGTTTTACTTCATGCTATCCTCATAGAGTTGACTGATCCTAAAATTTAGCGCATAGTCCATACACCAAAAGTACATTAATGATATGTGGGAGTCCTCAAACCTGTTGAGGAACATTATATCCGGAAATAACACGAAATATGTCGTTACTAAGGGGGCATGTCGACTATCAAATCATATAATTTCCTCTGAAATCTACTTTTAACACCTCCATTACTTAACACGATAATATCGAGAAAAATCAATCAACAAACTATCAAAGTGAAATTCGCTATCTTTGTTATCAGCTGACCTTGTTTTCTAATTTATTGTTTGGTGTTTGCTTGATTTTATAGATGTTAATTTGTTCGAAAAAATGTGAGGAATATTCATAGAATTTAGAGGAATATACATTGGGGAAAATTAACCTTTAACTTTCTTGTTTACCAGGAAAATAAATTAAAATCGTTGAGCCCTAAATACAAGGTTAACCAAGTCAAAATAAATTTCATAATATTTAACGGATACAAAAATTAAAAACAAACAAAATAAGTTAACGTTTGACCCATTTTTTTCTTTGATTCTCTAACGGGTTTGTAAATTTTAAATTATTTATTTATTTTTAATTTGGAATACTTTATGACAATACAAATCTATCCTATATATAATTGGGGAAGCCTCCTATTGTCGGTTACTAAAATGAAGCCACAAATTTCTACCAAAATTACTCTCAACGGTTACTTAAAATCTCAAATATGATAACTACAATATAGGAGATAAACACTGAAAAATCGCAACCAACCGTCCCCATATCACACGAATCATTTTTTCACACTCATTAAACAAACCAAATAACCACTCAAATTCATTCCTTCCCTTTCTAGGAACTTTCGTCCGCCATTATTGAAGAACAAAGTATCTCGGCACTATTGAGTAGGTTTTGGTCTTTGAAATTATAGATATTTACAAGATTTGTGTTTGTTTTCAAACTATATGTTCTTAAATGATGTTTTACTGCATCAATTTTGTGGGTATCTTTTGCTCAAAATGTCGCTACAAGTTACACTTTTTGCATGAAATTATGCACAGAGTTTTTCTGTGCACAACTACTAGTATATAGAATTAACGATAAAAGTAATATATTTCAATTCCCAAATATCATCCTTTAGTTTAATTTGCTTTTGTTTAACTCCATTAGAGTTACATTCATAAATAAAGAAGAAATATGAAGATATGATATTATGTTTTTTTACCTCCATGACTAAAACCCTTCATTTAATACCTTATATTTTCTAGCACCTTTAATAACACTTTTTGCTACCCTAGAAGGTGTTACCTCAAAGTGTTTATATAGTTGTTCACTATATATATAGATTACCAACGGTTGAGATGATGCCCATGTCTTACAATAATTTGATATTCTTCTCTAGATCCTAATTCATATACAAAGTAGTGAGTTCTAGAGAAACAACATAAATTTTGTAGGACGGAAGGACATCAATTCAATTGTTGATTTATATTCATCCAACGGTTGATATTGATAACCACAAATCTCAAGTGCCCGTATATTTTGCAAATTCAACCACCTATTCTTATTAAAATCAATTTAATATCAACCGTGAAATTAATCAAACCAACGGTTGAGATGATGTCCTCATGTCTTACAATAATTTGATGTTCTTCTAGATCCTAACTCTATATACAAATTCGTGCAATGTAATATAGATTTATTATGTTTGGTCGTATAACTAATAATTGAGAGTCTACATAAATTTATGATATTAACATTTGATCAACTACTGATCTTGTAAAATAATTTATTCCCTACTCAGGATATGATGCTAGTGTGATGAGACATGAATTACTATTTGAAGTGAAAACAAATGCATGCGATTTTCTTATCTTAATGTTTTGGAAATGTGAAGGTGAATCACATGCATGTATGAAAAATCTGTAACTTGATTCCCTATATATGAACTTATTGATATGCAATTTAATTATGTTTTATTACGAGAGTCATCCAAAGTGAAATCTTACATATGGATTAGGATCGAGGATGACGGAATATATTTGTAAGACAATATGACTCAATCTCAATCGTTGGTCTACTTAATCTCATTGTTGTTGTTAAATTGATTTTTAATTAAAACTAATATGAATAAGCATAAAACACGGGGCGGTTGGGAATTGACAGTTATCAATATTAACCTTTGGATTGAAAGAAATCAACGGTTGAGATGATGTCCTCTCGTCTCACATTATTATAGTTGTTCTTCTTGAACCATTTCCTATTACAGTGATAGAGGGACGATAAATTTTTGTAAGATGAGAGGACATAATCTCAATCATTGATTTGATTAATCTAACGGTTGAGATTAAGTTGGTTTTTAATTAAATTGGAGGGTTGGATTTGTAAAAAACATGGGCGGTTGGATTTGATGGTTATTTTTTGGATTAAATCTCATCCGTTGAATTATTAGTAATCAACGGTCGAGATTGTGTCTCACCATCTTACAAATACTTATACATCCTTCTATAACTTTTCCCTCCTCTTATATATATAGGGAAAGTATCATGTGGAACCCCTACCTTTTCATGGATCCATGGATCACTCTTTGCATCCGTTGATTGCATTTACTGTTTGCATTTTGGACGCACCAGATTGTGCCAGCGCATTAATGAGCATGTGCAACTCACGTGTGCATTTGTCATGTGCATTTCACGTGTGCATTTCAAAAATGCAAACACGTGGCACAATCTGGTGCACACAAAAAATGCAATCAACGGTGATGAAGGGGGATCCATGGATCCATGGAAATGGAGGGTTCCACATGATACTTCTCCTATATATATAATACATACAGTATATTTAAGGATTAAAATCGAAGCACACAATATTAACCGATGATTTAATTGATTCTTAAGATTGAGATTAAAAATAATTTTTAATTAAATTGGGTGATTGGATTTGTAAAAAAATGGGCGGTTAGAATTGATGGTAATTTTTTATATTAAATTATTAGTTGGATTATTAACAATCAATGAAAATCATGTCTCACCGTCTTGTCAAAAATCACATGTCCTTGAACTTTACTCATAGTTACTTATAATTATACTATTCCTTTAAAATTAATTCAAATATGTAACATATTTTTACAGTTTGATTCTCCCTAAAAAGAATCAAACATGTAACATATGAAACGATTAAGCACACGCCATATCTTAATATTTTGACCACGGCGTGTCTCAGTTTCTGCCCTGTTTCTTTCGAATTCTCACCTTATGTTTCAGCAATCTTTACTTGTCTCACCTTGTTAGATTAGTTTATTAATAAAAAATATTAATTTTTATCATAATCAATTAAGTCAACGGCTAATATTTTAGGAAAGAGTTTTCATAAAATACTTTAAAATTTACTGTTGATATTACGTCCTAATAAAAATACTAATCTAACTGTTGACATTACGTCCTTCCATCTTACCTAAACTATTTATTTCTCTTGAACTTTACCCATACACCTTATATAACAAATAATTTAAGAAGTTGCAGTTATTTTATTTTATAAGTTGTAACGCCACATACATCTATTGTCGTAGCTGATACCTGTTGTTTATGCCTTCTTTGGCAATGGAGGAATTTGTGAAGGAAATAATATAATGCGTATGTTAACACGGGTAACACGCGCTATTGTACAAATATTACTGTTTGCTTATGTCAACACATGCAACACTCTATTGCAAATCAGATTTATATTGTTAATATGGGACATGCTTTATGCAACATGTGTATTGGTTCGCTTATCAAAATAATTATTCGCATACGAATGCTCGTATTCTTCCATAGCATTATAATATGGAAAGAGATCAAGAAGGACATTCTTTAATATGTAGGACTATAGGACATCATCTCAACCATAGATTTCTAATAATCTAACGGTTGAGATTGATAACTGTCATTTTCAACCGTCCGTGTATTTTGCATATTCAACCATTATTTAAATTAAAAACCAACTTAATCTCAACCGTCAGATTAATCAAAATCAACGGCTGAGATAGTGTCCTTTCATCTTACAAAAATTACTTGTCCCTCTTGATCCTTACTCATTATAATATATATTAGTATGAGTATTTTTTAATTTGAGTAATTGAGTATATTACATAGGCGACTGATTGGAACTTTCTTTGTCGCGTTTGATCGAAATGACTTAAGTATAAATAAATTAAGTATTTCACTTGGATACATCTGCAACTGCTTTTCCCATCCTGTATTGCACATGTGACTATATTTCAATAATTAATTTAATGAAGATAATACAATTTTATAAATAGTCACGTTAACATTTGTCATTTTGATTCTTCTAGTTTCTTTTGACAGCAATTCTTCTTCTCTTTTACATCTACAATTTCAGACTCAAGCCATGGTCTAAGCTCTTAATTTATAATTGTGCAACTCACGTTACGATTTTTTTTTACATTTCTATGTTTTTGTAAAATTATTTTGTATACGTAGTTGAATAAGTTAAGTTTTGATTCATAGAGCTCTCAAAAGATATGAGGTAAATACCAATTTGTTGATGAGAATGGATCAAATAAAATAGTTGAAATTTGTGAAAACCAAAAACAAATCAAGGTCGTCGTCAATTTTAATAAGATGGTTTGAAATAAATGGGTGAAATATATTTTCAATTACAAAAAGGTTAAATTTGTAAATTTACTTATTAAATATTTTCAAAAAAATCACAATTTAGTCCTGTAAATCATGATAACCGTAGAATGATTTAAAATTCAATCCCTTAGGTCGTTTATCAATTTTAATCCCGTAATTCTAATTTAAATTAAACTTCAATAGTTAGGCCTACATGCATGCGTTAGGAAATTGTGTAGTGATTCGTACATCACTTATCCACATGGTTCAAACACTAATGAAGTACGATTCATGAACCGTGAGTAGTTTATTTTTGAACCATACCATTTTTTTGCAACAATCAGCCTGCTCGTAATTTTCTTTCATTTAAACGTGCTACGCATAATGCAATTGATTTGATTGTCAGAGTATAGTCTAATTTATTTGATTCACTTTCGTTTGGTGTTTCAGTAGACGGATGTGATGCACTAATAGTTGGTGTTAACGCGATTATATAACTGAACTTACTCATCATTAGTTGTATTATTCGGAAATCAATGAAGCATGGTTAAGAACATCTTTTGTAAATTTATGAATCTTACATTAACCGACTATTTTCATTAAATGTATTGTTTAGAAACCAATGAAGCATGATTCATAAACCATTCTTTGTAAATTTATGAATCATACATCATCTGATGAATGTTCATAATAACATCATTGGATTACATTGTTTTAATTTTACTTTAAACTTTTACAATACGAGACACGTTGCAGATGAAATGATTATTTGTAATTCACTAGTACAGAATAGTTATTTAACAGCGCTTGTAAATAAGCGCTGTTAAAAAAACACACTTTTAACAACGCTTAAATTAATAAGCGCGCTGTTGTAAGTTAAATAAACACAGCGTTTTATGAGGAAGCGCTGTCAAAAATTTACTACAGCGCTTATTCATATAAGCGATGTCTAAAGTTCTACTTTTAACAGCGTTTCAAGGTATAAGTGCTGTTGAAAGTATTAATTTAGACAGCGCTTATATGAAAAAGCGCTGTTATTACTATACGCAAATCGCTTTTATTATAAGCGCTGTCTAAATTAATACTTTCAACAGCGCTTATACCTTGAAACGCTGTTATTAATATACGATAACGCTTTAATAATAAGTGTTGTCTAAATATAATGAATGTGTGTACTACAGAATTTTATTTAATTTTTTGAAACAAAGTAAAAATAAGGTTTTTTAGCGAAAACCACCCGCTCAATAGGGCAATTTGAGACAAACCACCCCCTCCAACTTTTTTTTAAAATAACCACCTCTTAATTGTAACGGTACTCAATCATGACACCCCTTGCACTATTCCGGCGTTGACTATCATTAAACCCGTCGTTGACTCGTCTGAATTTTAATTAATTTTCAAAATAAATCTTTATTAAATTAATTAATTACTAATCTAATCACATCATCCATCTAAAAGATAATTTCGAAAAAGCAGAACCGTGCGATATTATATTTTAATTTTTATAAATTACATTTTTATGTTCAACTAAATATTTTAAAATAATTATTATTTGTATATCGTTGGGAATGTGGCCAAATTTGTTTTATAATTATAAATTATAAAATCTTTAGTAATTATGACAATTATAATTATTATTTATATAACATTTTTTTTAGTTTAGTTAATTTTTATATAGTAATATTTTTAGTAACATTATAATTTATCTTTTTATTCACATATAATTATGATTACTCTTATAATTTTTGGGTCCTTTTTTATAATTTAAATTTAAACTTATTAATTAATTTATATTTGGTTGATGTTAATTTTTTTTACTGTAATATTTTAGCTTAGTTTATTTAATTTATTAATATTTTTTGTTTTATTTAATAATATAATTTTTATTTTTATTTATATATAATAATTATAATTGTCATAATTTCGGACCATCACCGAACCATACCACAATTTGAAACTTATCAATTAATATAAATTTTGATTGATATTAAATTATTTATTTTAAATTATTATAAAAATTTAGCTTAGTTTATTTTATTTTATTAATATTTTTTATTTAATAATATAATATGCAGTTTTATTTATATGAATGATGTGATTAGATTAGTAATTAATTAAATTAAAATTTATTTGACATTTAATTAAAATTCAGATGAATCAACGGCGAGTTTAACGACAGTCAACGCCGGAACAATGCAAGGGGTGTCATGATTGAGTACCGTTACAATTAAGGGGTGGTTATTTTTTAAAAAAAAGTTGGAGGGTTGGTTTGTCTCAAATTGCCCTATTGGGCGGTGGTTTTCGCTAAAAACCCTAAAATAATAATGCTTTGGTTTTTAACTTATTAAAATGTTTGATACAGAATAGAGGATGCTGAGTTTTTGGAACAAAATGGATCACCCTAAGAAGGTGCACGTTAGGGGTGCATTTTAGCAGTTTTTGAGCTCCCGGTGTCAGAATTGGACCCATAATACCTCGTTTCGAAGAGAACGACGAGCCCGTCAGGAATCATAGGCTTCGCTCGTGACAAATAGTGTTTTTTGGGCATTTTGGGTCGTTTACTATTTTTTATTTCGAATTTTTAATATTTTTCCATTATTTCCGAATATTTTATTATTTTCGTTTTAGAGTTTTGTTGTTTCCCAATATAAGGAAACTTAGTTATTATTGTTAGACAGTTGATTTTGAAGTTTTCTGATTTAAGCTGCTAGTTCTCTATCAATTGAATCTCGGCAACTAAACATATGATGCGACTGAAGTGCTAAATGCATTGTATTATTATTAAATTTCAAAAACAGTTTTTTCTAATCCTCGAAAATATTATAATAAATATCTTATTGCAAAATATTAACAGCACTTTTATTTGAACGTTGTAAAAGAAAGAAATTTTTAATAATATCGATTTAATTTTTTTAAAATAATCAAAATTTTACAGCGCTTAAATAAGAAAAACGCTGTAAAAGTAGTTAACATACAACAACGCTTAAATATAAAAAGGCGTTGTTGTATGTTTTATATTTTCATAGCGCCTTTTTTAAACGTTGTAATAAAAAAAATATTTTTATTATTTTTATTTTCCAATTATTTAAATTTTTAGTTGTACAACATCGCTTTATGTTGAAACGCTGTTGTAAGTTTACTTTTTTAACAGCGCTTATTTGTTTAAGCGTTGTCAATAATTGTCATTTACAACAGCGCTTTTTCTATTTTAAGCGCTGTTAAAAGTATACAAACAACAGCGCTTTTTGTAAAAAAGCGTTGTAATATGTTATTGACATACAACAGCACTCGAATTAACAACGCTTCAAGAAGCGCTGTTAAAGGGCAAAAAAACGCTGTTAAATAACAAATTTGTAGTAGTGAGATTCAACAAAATAACGTAGTACAGTTCATGAGTCATATCTAAATAATAAGTGGAACGTACTATATACGAATCATATTGTCATGTTGTATGGTTGAGATTGAAAGAATTCAGAGTATATTGAGTTTGTAGAGTGTGGAAGAATGACAAGTAAGGAAGTAAACAAAGAAAAGTTGAGAAAAGAGTATTGATTGTACTGAATAACAAGAGTACACAAGTAGGGTATTTATACAAGTCTTAGGAAACCATGTTGGCCTAGCTAAGGTTGGTTTAGGTAAGTAGATAATCAAGATTTGGTTTCTTTAGGAAACCTTGAATATCTTTAGGAAACCTTGAATATCTTTAGAAAGCCCAAGCTTGGTCCTTTCATGTTTCCTTAAGTCCAACATGTACCCTACATGTTTTCCTTATTCTAACACTCCCCCTCAAGCTTGACTAAAGGATTTAGACAAGCTTGGACCCTAGAGCCCTTGCCTCATTAAAAACCTAAGTATGGAAAACCACATGGGATAAAACCATACCTAGGACAAAAAGAGTACAAGAACCTTCGGCCAGGGTTATGTCTAAGGGATGACACTTGTGAGTCCAAGCCTTGAATGGATGAACTCACACACCTTGCTACTAGCAGCCTTTGTGAAGATGTCTGCTAGTTGATGCTCACTTTTTGTGTAGCTCAGCTGAATCACTCCTTGCTCTACAGCCTCTCTCACCTTGTGGCAGTCCACTTCTATATGCTTTGTTCTCTCATGAAACACTGAGTTGGATGCAATATGGATGGCCGCCTGATTGTCACAATGCATAGTGATGGGTGTGTTGATCTTGATGCCTAGGTCGTTGAGGAGAGCTTTAATCCATATCAACTCATTTGTTAGCTTTCTCATGGCTCTATACTCTGCCTCAGCGCTTGAACAAGAGATCACCTTCTGTTTTTTGCTTCTCCAAGTCACGAGATTACCTCCAATGAAGGTGCAATAACCTGTGGTTGATTTCCTATCATTCCTATCTCCTGCCCAATCTGCATCACAATAACCTACCACATCGGTGTTGCCATTCCTTCCCATCCAGATTCCTTGACCAGCCGTGCCTTTGAGGTACTTCAAAATCCTCTCTACCATGTGCCAATGGTGCATCTTTGGTGTTTGCATATGCTGGCTAACCTGATTCACGGAAAAGCATATATCAGGTCTTGTGATAGTTAAATAAATCAACTTACCAACCATCCTTCTGTACAGCTTTTCATCCTCAAAGGGCTTTTCTTCAATCTCCCCCTCACGTATGACTTTGTATCCTTCCTCAAGTGGAGTCTTTGCTGGTTTCACTCCAAGCTTTCCTGCTTCACACAAAAGATCAAGTGTGTACTTCCTTTGTGATAAGAATAACCCCTCTTTCGAGTTGCACATCTCAATACCAAGAAAGTACTTTAGTTCACCCAAGTCTTTAATATCAAAAACCGAATTGAGAAAAGTTTTAGTTTCGAGTATACCTTGTTTGTCATCTCCTGTGATGATGATATCATCAACATACACAAGGATCACAACTATACCTGATGGCGTAGTGAGGGTGAAGAGTGTATGATCAGCTTGAGATTTGTGGAATCCTCTTTTGATGAGAGTTGTGCTCAGCTTGTGGTACCATGCCCTTGGTGATTGCTTTAGACCATAGATAGCTTTCTTAAGCCTAAGAACCTTACCTGGTTTGACCATGCTTTCAAGCCCTGGTGGAGGATGCATATAGACTTCTTCTTCAAGCTCACCTTGTAGGAATGCATTCTTGACATCCATCTGCCATAGATCCCATCCTAGGTTTGTAGCAACTGAGAGGATGACTCGAACTGAATGGAGCTTGGCCACAGGTGCAAAAGTGTCAAGGTAGTCTTCCCCATATGTTTGAGTGAATCCTCTTGCCACTAACCTTGCCTTGTACCTCTCAATCTGTCCATCACTCTTGTATTTGATGGTGAATACCCATCTGCTGGTCACGGCCTTCTTACCTTTGGGAAGATCAGATTCATGCCAAGTTCCATTCCTCTCCATGGCTTTGGTCTCTTCTTGAATTGCAGCCATCCATTCCTTGTGGTCTTTGGCCTCTTCATAGGTCTTAGGGACTTCCCCTTCGTCCAACTTGCTGATGAAGCTTCGGTGATCCTTTGGGAACCCATCCAAAGAACAAACAGACTGAATAGGATAAGCAACAGCAGTACCATTATAAAATATCTTCCAGTTTGATGGAGACTTCCTCAGCCTAGTGCTTCTTCTTAGAGTTTGTGTTTGCTCAGCTTGAATTGATTCTGGTTCTTGATCAGCAGGGTGTGTTTGTCCTTGATCAGCTTCTTCTTCATTCTCCTCTTGATCATTCTGAGTTTGATCTTCATCTTCTTCATTCACAGAATCTGAACTCTCCTGGTTCTCTTCCTGATCATGACTTGATGAGTCAACTTCTTGAGGAGTTGTGGTTGAATCTTCATCAGATTCATCATGTGCATCATCCTGTATTCCCCCCTCATGATCAGGATGGGGAACACAAGGAGATGTGCTAGGGACCGAAGGTGTGGTGATGAAGTTGTCAATGATCCTTCTCAAGGCTGCAACTTTGTCTGATGGAGAGTTTGAGATATCTTTCACTTCCTCCCATCCTGCCTTGTCAAAGTAAGCTTTGGATTCCATGAACTTCACATCCCTGGATACCAAGACCTTTCTTGAAACAGGATCATAGCACTTGTATCCTTTTTGGGTGGCAGAATATCCAATGAACACAGCCCTTGTGCTTTTCTCATCCAGCTTAGTTCGAAGCTCACCTGGAACTAACACAAAACAAAGGCACCCAAAAACCTTTAGATGATTAATGGAAGGTTTGGTTTTGTTTAGTACCTCATATGGAGATATGTCATCGAGGACTTTGGTGGGAATTCTGTTGATCAAGTAGCAAGCTGTCATAACAGCATCCCCCCAAAACCTCTTAGGCATATTAGTGTGAAACATCATGGACCGTGCCACCTCCATAAGATGTCTATTCTTTCTTTCAGCCACTCCATTCTGTTGAGGTGTATAAGGGCAGCTCGTTTGGTGATCAATCCCATTCTTGGCTAGGTGTTGCTTGAATGCGTTGCTCATGTATTCTCCTCCATTATCTGTTCTAAATGTTTTGATCTTCGCATTGAAGTGGTTAGTAACATAATTCTGAAAATTAATGAAGGCATCTAGTACTCTATCCTTAGAAGGTAATAGGGTTAACCAAGTATATTTCGACTTTTCATCTATGAATGTAACAAAGTACTTATGGTTATCCCTAGATATGCAAGGGGCAGTCCATACATCCGAGTGTACTAGGTCAAAACAGTTTTCATATGATGTTTTAGAAGTTGGAAATACTGATTTGTGATGTTTACCTAATATACATGCTTCACATTCATCATGTTTAAGTTTAATATCAGGAAAACAACAAGTTTAATGCCCTCGGATGAGGATGCCCCAATCTAGCATGCCAAATTTCATTATTCGCATTAGATACTTCTGAATTGAAAGTAAAAGATTCATCATGCAAAGAAATATAGGAACTAGCTAAGTTGTCAAGGAAATAGAGGCCTTCTTTGGAAACACCTTCACCTAGAAGAGCACCGGTCTTAATATCCTGAAATCGAAGCTCATTAGGACCAAACATCACCCAACAATTAAGATCAGTAGCAATTCTTTTGACAGATAAGAGGTTAGATGTAAAATCAGGCATGAAGTAAGCTTTAGAGTCCTTATTAAACAATCTAACAATACCTAATCCTTTAATAGGCACACGGTCACCATTAGCAATTTCTACATGTCCTTTTGTTGGTTGAATGTTTTTGATTAGTTTGGAGTTCGAAATCATATGATGTGAAGCACCAGAGTCGACTATACAGTAATCAGATTTATTAGAAGCAAAGAGAGACATACCATTGGACTTACCCATGCTCTCCTTAAAGGCATGGAGGAGAGCATCTAGGTCTGATTTCTTCAAGTATTGATCCTCCTTAGGTCCGGTTGAGTCCTCATTAGCTTTATTGGCTTGTGGTTGCTTGAATTTGGCAGGTTTCAAGTGAGGGTGTAGAATCCAACACTTGTCTTTTAAATGGCCTCTTTTTTTGCAGTGATCACACATCAAACTCTTCCTCTCATCAACTTTGTTAACCACCTGGTTAGCCTTTTCATCCACAACTCTATGAGCCACACTTAACTCCTTCCCTTCAAAAAGATAAGTGGAGCCTTGCTCCTTCTGAATTTGTGCACACACTTCTTCCAGGGAGGGGAGCTTGTCTGCCCTCAGAATGTGTTTGACAAGATTTTTGTATGAGTGATCTAGGGTTTGCAGCAACCCAAACACCTTATCTTCTTCCCTTCTTTTGTTGAGGATTGCAGGATCAATAGTTTGAGGTCTCAATGTCTCCAATTCTGCCCATAGTGTGTTGAACCTCCCAAAGTGCTTTGTGAACTCCATATTATCTTGGCTTAGGGTGTTGAGTGCCCTCTTGATCTCAAACACACGGCTCAGATTGCTTGTGTTGCCATAAACCTTCTCAAGTGTCTCCCGCAGGGCTTTGGCATTCACACAAAAAAAGTAGGCTTCAAGGATTGACACATCCAAAGAGGCTTGTAGTATGGTCATCACCAATAAGTCCTCTTGTAGCCACTTCTCTTCATCACATCTTGTGACAGGTTTCCCATCATCTCCCTTGGTAGTAATTGTGGGGGCCTTATCACCCTCAAGATGAGAACATAACCCCTTACTCCCCAAGGTAACTCTGGCCATTCTAGACCATAGAACATAATTAGGCCCCTTAAGGACCACTGGTATTGCCACAACTCGAGTATCCATGATGAGAGTTTGTGGGAAAAAAATTGATTTTTTTATGTGCGAAAGTTGTTTAGGATCTTGCTCCTGATACCATGAAAGAATTCAGTGTATATTGAGTTTGTAGAGTGTGGAAAAATGACAAGTAAGGAAGTAAACAAAGAAAAGTTGAGAAAAGAGTATTGATTGTACTGAATAACAAGAGTACACAAGTAGGGTATTTATACAAGTCTTAGGAAACCATGTTGGCCTAGCTAAGGTTGGTTTAGGTAAGTAGATAATCAAGATTTGGTTTCTTTAGGGAACCTTGAATATCTTTAGAAAGCCCAAGCTTGGTCCTTTCATGTTTCCTTAAGTCCAACATGTACCCTACATGTTTTCCTTATTCTAACATACCAATAAAGTATGGTTGACGAACTATCCTTTATAAATTTATGAACCATATATTATTCGACGAATGTAATTATTAAAATAGATTGAACCGTCCACTATAACTGCAAAATATAACTAAAAATTGTTGGATAGGTCAGAAACCATGCCGACTACCGATTGCTTCAATTTATTTTTAATAAAAAATCATGGACTCGTCAGATTCAGTCCATTGATGTGTGTAGTTTATTTATTAGTTTATGTGTATCTTTTTTGTGTTAAGAAAAGTTGGATTGAGTTGAGCCGAGCCAATTTTATCATGAGAGGATTATTAAATTTATCTAATTTGTGAGACAAAATCATATGAGGATAGGGATTAGGATCATGTGCTGCGTACAGCATATTACAGCCAAACATAAAATGACGTAGTTTTCGTACAGCATATTACAGCCAAATATAAAATAACGTAGTTTTAATTATTAAACACCAAAACTACGTCCTTTTGAAAAGGATCCAGAAATTTTAAATTTGGGTTTTAGTAAAGTGCATAGTTTTGAGTTAATTTTAAACAGAACTACGTCGTTTTGTTAATTAATTTTGAATTTCAAAATTCAAATTTTGGCTGTATGTGGCTGTAGGCTGTACAGGATCCAGATCCATGAGGATAGATAATCTTGTCCTTGTAACCGTTGAAATTGCAAGGTAAAAAGAACGCACAGGATGAATTTAGTGGCAGATCCATGAATTTTTTTATAGGGGCAACATAAAAAAATTAAAAAATCAATTGTAACCTTAATTGTCAATGACATGTTATATTTTAATCGATGTTTTGTAGTGATTATAAAGAATCCTCAGAACTAAACAATTTTCATAACTACGATTGTATTCGGTCAACATTGTCACAAGTTTGTCCCTTAATTTGAAGCCTAAACACCTTTATTATGATTATAAAGAATCCAACAAGAAATGTTGATATCAGTGTTTGATGATAATTTTGAGTCGTATTTGCTGCCCTAATAAATTTGGTTTCTTATTTTTCAAATTTTACGTACAATATTTATGTTTGAGATGTGAAATTATCGTCTATATTCTGTCATTACTCTATTACAAAATTTTAACAAATCTTCACTATTTAAATATTAGAAATTGTCGACACAACAATTCATTGCATTGAGAGTGTATTGAAAGAGGAGGGTTCATTTGCTACCCACCTTAAAATTTCGACCAATCAATATGTGCCACGTGCACATATAATGTGTCACATAGGTTGCATTAATGCATATAAGACAAAAATATGTGCAAATAAGACAAAAAAATATAAAGTGCAAAATGTGAACCATTGGATCAAATTGATCCAATAGTTTCACAAGTGGGTCTCAAGTTCTTAAATTGAGACATGGATCTCAAATGAACTCTTCTCGTATTGAAAATCTTAGTCCTTTAGCAGCTAATCTATTTGAATGATACTAAGATTAAGTTCTACTTCTTTTGTAATGTAAAAGACTCACTAATCAATAAAAAGGGATTCAAGAATACGGAACAAAAGATATCAGATATAAAGATAACGATTTCATTGAAATATGTTACATTGTGAAGTGAAATGATATTTTAATAGTCATGAGATCAGAATAATTTGAAACCTGATTTTTGAAGAGAAATTCAAATTACAGATTAGTTTTTTAATTTGTATCAATAAGAGCTTTTTGCATAAATATTAGTCTGTAGAGCACTAAAAATACATCTATCTTTCAAATTGTCTAAATAAAAAATATTATTATGTTGAAAGTTAATCGAGTATTATTCAATTTCTCTTTAAAATCATTCTCAGTTAGGGCGAAACAAGACTAATTTATTATTTTTTGTAAACATTGAAGAAACAATACTTCTACTATCACTTATTTTATGATTATTAGTATTATCTTTCTAAAATGAGATAAATAAAAGGAGGACAATCATTGTCGAAAGCTTGTTGAGTCATCAACTGGATACCAATGTCTGTTGTATAACCACATGTGATCCGCCTTTATTGCCGCTCCATCTTGGTTGCGGTGCCAACTAAAGTAAGCATGTGTACGATTCTTTATGTCGAAAATACCATGACCAAAGCTAGATTCTCGGAAGGCTGAGTATGCAGGTTGCGGCTCGGTCATGCTGCATTAAACATCAACTATTAAATCACTCGATGATCCAATATTTGAATAACATACTGAAAAGAGCAACAAGGAAAATTTACTTCGTTGCCAAGCCTTCAAGGTTTCCTCCGTCACCAATGGTTATGTATACTGGAGCATTATTGTCTCTTCTAGGATGACACAAGCCATTTACAATGTTGTATCTGATGTTTGAAACACGCTCCTGAAAATAGCAAATTTTTATTGGCATACAATTTTTAAGTCAAATTAAAAGCTTTATTGAAATACTTTGCTCACCGTTCTTTCGTAAGCATGAACATGACCAGCAATAACCATATCAACTTTATATTGTACAAACCATGATTCAAACATTACTCGCATAGTCTCTCCCTCCATATAATGATAGTTATAGCTATTGTACCATGGAGCGTGTAACAAAACTATAAGCCATGGCGTTTCGGTTCTGTTAACTTTGGCCAATTCTCGCTGGAGCCAATGCCATTGAGGAGTGTACTTACCTAAAAAATTAACTCATAATCACACTGTACTTACTATAAATGAATTTTTTTATAAATCTCACATACCATATGCCGAGTATGATGATAAAGAGATGATGTAAGCAGAAGCTCTCTTGATTGAGTACCAAAACGGAGATATGCTTCCTGATGCTCTAAATGGAACCCGATATCTTTGTGTGTAAGGCTTAAACGGTTTATTCTCACCCTGCACCAAAACATTAAATAATTTTAATATTGTTAATTTTAAATCAGTTAATTAATACCAATATAGATTACTGACAATCTCAGGTGCAAAGTCTAGTTCGTGATTTCCGACAGTCCATATCCATGGCTGATAAGCAGCGCTCCTCTCGATGAAGCGTGCCCACGAATCCCACCTCACATTATCATGATCTGGATACATATCAGCATAACTCATGTCTCCTAAAAACAATACAGCCTTTCCTTGGGAGGGATTTTGTTCGTAATGGGTAAGTGTTACATTTGAATCAAAACTCTGGCCCAAATCTCCTACAAAAAATATTGAAATAATTATGACACCAAGTACGAAGAAGGTTAAACCAACCCATCATAACTAAAATAAGTAAAGCTTACCAATGAGCCCAAATGTATAAGGCACGTCCGGACCTATAGCTGGCGGTGTGACAAACCAGAATGTTCTTGGAGTGTGTTCGATTCCAATTTCATAGTAATATTTGGTGTCATGCTGCATACGAGGGATTGAGCTTAATTACACAAATGTTTTGAAATTAGAATAATGTTATTTTACTAACCTTGAGATTGTTGATGGTGCAGTGATGAAGGTAGCCGGATGTATAATTGTGATATTTGTAAGTAGAGTATCTCCCCTTTGCAGACTTTTTGACATTTTGGTTCTCAGGCCAGTATTGAACAGTGCTGAAACCGGGCTCTTCCATTGTCACCCATGACACGATCACTCCTTTACCATCATGATCTCCTTGAGTTATATGTACCTGAATAATGATATTTAACTTACAAGCTGAGTCACAAGCCCCAAATGAAATAACTTTCCGCTAAAAGAAACCGAATTGAATTTAGTAACAATTAACAAAACCAAACCTGTTGAGGAACATTATATCCAGAAGGAACACGGAATACGTCACTATTTAAGGGCATGTCGACTGTCAAATCATATAATTTCCTCTCAAATCTACTTGTAACACCTCCATTACTTAACACACCAATGTTGAGAATAATCAGACTCAAAAATACCGATGAGAAATCTGCCATCTTTTTGATCATCTAAGCTTGCTACTGCGTTATTAGTTGTTTAGTGTTTCATTTGATTTTATAGAGGTAAATTTGGTCGAAAAACATGGGGAATATTCATAAGATGTAAAGGAATATGCATAAGATGTAGAAGAATATGCATATAGGAATATTAATATTAATTTTTCATTTACCAGGTAAACTAAAATTGCTGACCTCTAAATACAAGACCGAGTCACAAAAATGAATTCATAAACTTTTATTAATAGAAAGAAATTAAAACAACCAAAAAAGTTCAAGGTGTGACCCATTATTTTCTCTAATTCTTAACAAGCTAGTCATTATTTATTTATTTATTCATTTTATTTTGAATACTGTGAAAAATGTATAAGTAATAGATAATATTTTATAATAAAATTAAACATATTCCATTTGGTTAAGAAATAATAGTTAATTATTTCATTTCTTGTTTCTAATTTTAAATTTTTGAAGATGTACTTATTTCTTAATGTGGCTAAATTGGCTGAGAATGTATTAGAAATGTTTAATACCTAATATGAATCTATTTATGATGAACAAGTGATAACTTATACTCCTCCGTCCCAATCACTTTGTCACATTTTCTTTTTGGCATCCCAAAACAATTGTCACATTTCCATAAATGGAAACTTTCTTTCTTACTTTTACTCTCACAACTAATATTTATCATATATTTTATTCTTTCACATATTCTCTTTCATACTTTATCTCCTCCAACAACGCAATACCTTAATTCCCGTGCCCAAACCCAATGTGACAAATGGGAGGGAGTAGTTGTTAGTCAATGAATGTGGGTTGTCATTTATTGAAGATGGCGGTGAGTGAGTAATTGTGAAAGTATTGGTGGCTAATATTTGAATAGAACCCTTTAAGCATGAGATTGGTAGCGAACAATGTTTATTATGGTTTCAGTGTACGTAGTCAATTGCTTGAAATCTGGTAATAATTTTTATGATTTGCAATTTTGTGAGTTATTATATCCATTTATATTTTATTTCGACCTTACCTTAGTTTCCTAATGGTCTACTCCATTTGATTTACGGATTAGGATTCAGTACTGCGAATAGCAGTTTACAGCCTAAAATATCAAGAAAGAATATTAATATTTTTAAATTTTTAATCCTACTTTAAAGGGTTTAGTTATCTAAAAATTGGTTATAGATTAGGATAAAAAAATCATATCACTTGTTGTACAAAATTGTACGCTGCACGGGATCTTCACCCTTGATTTACTTTCATAAATAGAAACATGAGTTAAAAAAATTACTTCGATGGGCATATCAAATCGTAAGCACCTTTTTTAAGGTTTTCTTCAACAATAATTCTTGCTATGCCAGAAGATGTTAGTCAAGTTGTGTATGTAATAGGTTTACACCATAAATATTTACGAGGTAATTGTAATAGGTTTGAGACAGCTTTGTGACTTAATTTTTCAAAAAAATTACAATTTAAAATCTTTCACAAATTAGACCAAAATATAATATTATAAGTTTCAACATTAAAATACTGAAATGTGTTAATATCTTAAAACTTGAAATGTTTAGGAACATATAAGTTACTTGAAATGAAACATACTAATTATCGACCAAATCGTAGTCTCAATACGAGCCAACCAAGAGAGTAATGTAACTAAGTTAACGGGTTTGCTAGATAAAAGAAACAATCAACTTCAATGTCATAGAGTTTTGATCATAACATCCTTCACTAGGTATCTGGTGCACACGAAATGTTCATTTACGACCATGTATAAACACTGCGAACCTGCAACCTCCCATCAAGACCGTTGGATCAATTTATTCATCCAACGGTCCATAAATTACCTTTTATAAAAAAAATTGTTGAAAATTCAAAGTACACAAATGTAATTCAAATTGAGCAAGCAGTTAGCTCACTAGTGAAAACAATTAGATCTCAAAAATGCAAATGGGCAAGAGGGTCGTAGAGAAACTGCACTCTCTGGTGCAGAATCCAATCTTTATTAATCAATTGACATATCATCTATTCATCACATTTTAAATTATTTGAGTAAATTATCATTGAATGAAACATAATGATTTTTCACAGAATGTAATAATCATCAAGTCAACTACGTTTCATACATATTGCATATTTATATCTGATCTTTACTCTATATGTTATGATAAGTAATATCATCCATCTAATAGAGTACTTTTTCCAAAAGCCATACATCCAAATATATATTTATAAATATATTTTGAGCAATCAACCATGATTCTGTAAGTTTTCTATACAATGAACATGCTAGATATATTTTAAGATGTTTTGCTTTTGATTGGAAGGAAGTTAAAATAATAAAAACCCATTGAATTGTTGCACTTAAATACTAGTGAAAGAGTGCTTTTAAAACCTCTTGGTATGTCGAGACGATTCACTCGATCCTGGGACCGATCGAATCACTAGAATGACCTAGTCAAACCAATCAAATGAACCAATACATAATTATTTATCAACTACGTTTGAGATGAAAATAAAGAATGATATTGAAAGCATCGGGATTCGGTGTTTACCGAGCTCTCGAATGCTGCCACGTGTCAAATGTAAAGAAACGGAGTGATGGATGAACGCCTCATGGCAATGACAATTTTGTATATAAATTTAAATGATCAATAAACCCCCTTTCATGACAAGTTCCCAAAACAGGAGGTTTATTAGGAGTTTTTTTACAATTCGGTAAGCATCGATAATCGGTGCTTCCTGCATTTCTTGATAATAAACACTTTCCTTATCTATCTCCTCAACACGGCACCCTGACTTAGAAGCCACTCTAATCTGTTGACATGTTCCATAATACTCCTATAAATTATATATAATTACAATTATGTATTAACAAGTTATGCATTAACTTGGCGTCAATCTTGGTAACTTCATAAATTGTTGATCTAAAGGCCTCACCGAATCTGTAGTAATTTTATATGATATATGACTACTATTCCAATTCTTTTTTTTTTTTTTTTTTTTTTTTAAAAAACTGGACGGCGCCAGCTACTTTTATTATAAATGATTCAAAAAGCCTGAATCGTGGCTAATACAAGATAAACTTGAGCATGATCCTCAAACGCCAATGGTGAGTTATATTTCCCCACCATTTAAAAACGCTGAACAGATTATCAACCCCGCTCAAGCTAAAACCAGATACATGGTAAAACAAAGACCAATAAAAACAAACAATACAAGACCAAACAATCCTAAAGACACGAGTCATCAAGTATTTGAGTAGTCCTGTAACGATCCCTTCTACGCAGACTCAAGTCATCCTGAGTTGTTGTATTTATCGATCTAAAGAGATGTAAGCACTCATTATTGCAGATGACAGGTAAGTGCATGGCCGCATGAGTAATCTCCCGTTGGGTTGGTCTTGTAAGATTTTCAGCCCTAAAATAAATCCCAGGAGGAGTAGTGCAAACCAGAGCAATGGCTGCAGTGTTTAAACACGGACAGATCCTTTTGCAATGAATGGAAGGAGAGGCGCCGTGGAAACGTTGTTTCACGTTTATGAACTCATTTGGCACTTCATCAACTCCAAGCTCTAAGTGAGCCATGCATGGATGGGATCCATGTAAGCTACATATAAAGATACCAATTTCCTCTGCCTTTTTAATAGTCTGAGAACAAAACCATGTCAATCCCTCAAAAATCGAGGAGCTAGGGATGTGGCAAACCAAAGCCATTTTAAACATCCCTGATTGAGTACGAACCAAGGCACCACCAATACAAATCCCATCACGGATTAAAATAGCAATATTACATGTGATGTTGTAGGATGACTGAATCCAAGAATTCCACACCCGGTTATTTGGACTTCTAGGCTTATGATAAATCTTAAAGACTGACAGAATGAGATTGTTTTGCATTGAGCTTGTGTACTGTTTGTTGATGACTCTTGCCAACTGCGGGGCCCATTCCCAAACATTCCTTATCCAGTTGCTCCTCTTCCCTTCATAAATGATTTTATTTCGAGCGTTCCAAAGCTCCCATATGCCGCAGGCAGCAAGACCACTCGCTAAGCAATCAATATAATCACCATTTGATGGTTTTAACCAAATTCTTGTTAATGACGTCAGAGAGTGAATCCTCGGCCTATCAAAAATATAACCAAGCTTCCTCCAGAGTTGGTCTGCCCACTCGCTTTCAAAAAATAGGTGTCTAGCATTTTCTAGCGAAGGAGAGGTACAACACACACATTTTGAAGTTATGGGAATGTCCATGCTTCTAATACGGTCCTCTGTTGGAACTGCATTATGAAATACTTTCCAAATAAAAGCTGACACCTTTGGAGGAATCCATGCTTTCCAAATATAGCAGGCCCATTCTTTGATTTCATACTTTGTCTGGAATGATTCCCAGAAGACTTTAGCAGAGAAACTGTCATTACTTGAGTGATGCCATACTAAGCAATCATCATAATTAGCAAATACAGCCCCTTCATAGTTCTTCTTTTCCCTTTCCGGCAAAGCATGCATGAAGAAGCCCCTCACCAATGAGTTTGGTCTGATTGATTTAAGCTCAATGTTTGGAACTGTTGCAGGGACCTTTAAACCCAATTTAGTCAAGTAGACATGGGTCAGAACATCTCCCCTCCCAATCCTCCAAGTGCAATCACCTCGAATCGCAGGGATGAGATGATTAAAAGAGTTCCATAATGTGGAGCCTTTCTTCCCTACTTGAAAACGATCATTAGCAAATCTTGCCCAGAGAGATCTGCCTTGGATGAAGCTCCACGCAAGCTTTCCATGAAAACTAAGCATGGTACCTTTAGGGTCACGGATGCCAAGCCCGCCACATTCCTTAGGCCTGCAACTCTTCTCCCAACTAACCCAATGTTTGCGGTGCTCTTTTCTAGCATCCCAAATGAAGTTGCTCATAATCGAAACAAGACGATCTAGAGTAGTAACAGGAATAGGAAGCACCATCATGCAGTGAATTCCTATAGAGTTGAGAACCGAATTAACAAGAGTGATCCGACCACCCATAGAAAGAAAATTCCTAGACCAACCATGCACTCTGTTTTTTAGCTTTAATTCAAGATGTGTGAAGTGGTCGATAAGCACGCGACCTTTAAAAAGCGGAGCGCCTAAGTAACTGATCGGCATAGATGTTTCAGAAAAACCGGTGTGCAAAAGAACTTCATTCTTTTTCTCATCAGGGAGCCAAGAAGGGAAGATGATCAAGCTTTTATCAGAGTTAAGTTTTTGGCCAGATATGCCACAAAACTTAGAAATCAAGTTCATCAGATTGGAGATAGATTTGGTTTCCGCACTTGTGAAAATAAGAATGTCATCAGCATATAATAGGTGGTTGACTTTAACTGAGCATTGTTTAGTGCGAAAAGGAAGAATTATGTTGTCTATGACACCTTGATTGATTTTTCTGCTGAGCCACTCCATGACAAAGGTAAAAAGAGCCGGAGAAAGCGGATCACCCTGTCGCACTCCCCTCGATGATCTAAAGAATCCATAAATTTTTCCATCCCACTTAACCGAATAGTGGCAGTTAGAAATACATCGATAAATGAGATCGCACCACTTTTCGCTGAAACCAAGATTCCTCATGATAGCTAGAATACAATTCCAGGATACCCGATCGTAAGCTTTGGCCATATCAAGTTTTATGATGACATTACCATGCAACCCTTTCAAGTTAATATCATGCGAAATGTCGTGAGCTAAAGCAATGTTCTCATGTATGCTTCTGCCTTTAATAAATCCGGCTTGCTCCTCACATATAAGCCGAGGAAGAAGAGAAGCTATGCGAGATGCCAAGATGCGTGATATAATTTTATGATTAAAGTTGCAGAGACTGATTGGGCGAAGATGACTGATAAGGGATGGATGTTGAACCTTAGGAACAAGGGTTAGCAGAGTGGCACTAAAGGATAAGGGAAGCTGAAAACCATTAAAATATGCAGCAATGGCCTCCATCAGGTCTGACTTTATCACTTCCCAACATTTAACATAAAATACTCCGGTAAATCCATCTGGACCCGGAGCTCCATCCGAATTGAGCTCTGTAATAGTATTTAAAACCTCTTGTTCTGAGGGTTGCTCGGTCAGGCGCATGTTCTCAGTATGCGAGATTACATTATTGAATTGGCTGAGATCATCCTGGTGAGGAGGAGGGTGACTCCCTTGGAATAAATCGGAATAAAAACGAACTGCTTCGGAACCGATAACATCTCTGTCAGTGGTTGAAATCCCATTCCCCAACTCAAGTTGCATTCGGTTTTGGATTCGACGAGCACGTATGCAAGCATGAAAATATTTTGAATTCCTATCACCATCTTGAACCCAATTTGCTCTAGCCTTTGCACTAAGCATATCAAGTTGAAACTTTAATACTTCCTCATAATTACTCCGAACTTGATTTAAGGTGTTAACAATTTCTGAATCCCATCTTTGTTGCAAACAAGCCTCCAAGTACTCAATGCGAACCTTGATAGCGTTTATTTTGGTCTTTAGGTTTCCGAACACGTTCCAATTCCACCATCTAAGTTTTGAACGAAGACGTTTGAGTTTTAACCCAAAGTTGACAAGGGGATTACGATCCAATCTGCCTTCCCAATGACATTTAATGAAATCCAAAAAGTCTGGGTGCTCAGTCCACACTCTTTGGAATTTGAATAGAGAGATGTTCTTGTGATCATTATGGGGAGTTACCAACAGAGGACAGTGATCCGAGTGAATGCGAGCCAGGTGAGTGACTTCCATAGGGGGTAGCTCTGCTAAGGCATTACCATTTAATAAAACTCGATCCAATCGTTCCCATATTCGGTTAGGCTCATGTTGATTATTGGACCAAGTAAATGGATTCCCTTGAAACCCTGCATCAAAAACGCCGGCTTGAACCTGAAATGAGTTAAAGGCAAAGCAAGAATTATCATCAATCGGACATCTCCCTGATTTCTCTCCTTCGCATGAGATTGCATTGAAGTCACCTGCAATGATCCATGGCAATGATATGCTAGCAGAAAGGTCAGTGAGTTCATCCCATAGTAATTGACGAACATCTTTATCACAGTCAGCATGAACAAATGAGCAAATTGATTGAACGTTGTTATAAACATAAGTTACGAGGCAAGTGACCTGTTGAGCATTCCAAGAGATATCCTGAAGAGTTATAGTATTGTTCCAGCATAACCAAATATCAACATTGTTGTCCTCTCCGTGGGCAGCTTGGTCAAAACCTAGAAGGTGACTAATGCCTTCCAGACGGTGATTCTTAATCTTGGGTTCAACAATCACTACTAAGTCGATTTTGTGGAGAACACACAGCTCTCGGAGGTGGGTGGAAGTGTTCCGGTTTCCGATCCCCCTCGCATTCCAAAAGATGAAGCTAAACATTGTGTGAGGATGATGTAGCAACATCACCGGTTGGCTCCATTGGAGTCTGAGTCTTGTCATTTGTTATGTTGTTTTCTTTCATAGGCATGTTCTCTTTCTTTTGGTTATGGCTGGGTATTTTTGATGATTGGGAGCTCACTATCCTCTGTTCCATGCTATACGAGTTCTTAAAAATAGAGCGCGCTGGAGGTATAGCAAGTGGGTTGATTGCTTTGTGGGTTTTTGCCTCCATTGTAACTAATAACTTGCACTGATTGTTGTTTTCTTTTTCAAGAAGATCTGTGCTCTGTGTTTTACTTGTATCATGTTCAGAACAAGATTGTTTATTTTGATCTTTTGACAGATTCTTATCTTCAAGATCCTCTGATGTACCACCACCTGTACCATCCACAAATGATTCATTAACCTTCTCATCTAATATTTTTGTTTCCTTCTCAGGTTGTGCATTTTGGGAGATGAGTCCCTCTCCTGATATCTGCACTTCTTTGTTTTTATCTCTCTTTCGTCGAACTACAATCCATTCCTGTTCCACCTGTTGAGAAACCTTGGTAGGCTGACTGAGAGTGGTGTCTACCATTTTTTGTGTCTGCATGGGAGCCATTTGCCTTACGAACTTTTTTGCATGTTGCAAGTTCATGCCCATGCAATTTACATTTCGTGCAGTATGCCACTCCTCCTTCGATAATAATGTCTTGATAAAAACCTTTATCTCCTGGAATCTGGATCCAAACTTTGGAAGGGATAGTTTGTGAGACATCTAGTTCCACGCATGCTCTAGCGTAAGATAAAGCGCTCAAGTCCTTGGTACGGTCGTCTATATCCAAGAATTCCGCAAAGGATGATACTATTGCTCGAATACATGCCTTGTCAAAAAGGACCATTGGTAATCCCGGTAACCGTACCCATTTAGTGACTGTTGTGGCTTCTTTTTTGTGGTTATAATCTTCAGACCATTTGAAGAGTCGAAAATACGTATGTCCGATTTTCCTGAAGGGAAAAGTTAGTGCTGTTTTGACGTCCTCATCGGAGTCCATGATAACTACAACATGTCTGTCGTCCCAGACATTGGATATTGTGACTCTGCCTTTCAAGTTCCAATTTGAAGCGATGAACTTCTTAATCTCATGCAAAGGTGGTCTTCCAATTTGAAATTTGGCAATAATAGTGAAGCTGAATCGCTGGGATAAAGCTTGGTATTCTGATGTAGTGAACGGAATCGATGGGACTCCATCTTTGGAACCATATTGCCTATTAGGCAGTTGTATCGCTGGGAATCGTTCATATACTTTGGGACGTGATACCATCGTTGCAAAAGAGATTGCGGACTTGCTCTGTGGATCTGGTGGTCTTGGATCAGGTTGGTGGAGTGCGTGAGGAGTAGCCATGCAGGCGAAGGCCGATGGTAAACCCTCAACCAAACGGCGAAACGTCGCTTCACTTTCAAGTCTACTATTCCAATTCACTAAGTACGCTAGAGAGCAATATATACTAATCATGACCTACACACTGTTACCAATGTAAATTGACTAAACATAAATCACACATGTATATCAAAGATCAAACATGCACACAAAAATCGACAAAGAGCGATTATATCGTGGTAATACTGTGTAAGCACTTTACTCCACGTTGAGTTCGAAAGCTCGATGAATCCACTAGATCATTAGGCGTGTCTCCGGTAGTCCGTTAACATTTACACTTAAAATTACTTTCAAAAGTCAACATCCATGGCTTATACGCTCCTTAGATCCTTACACTTAAAGTTTAGCTCAACACCAACAACCCTCAACCTTTGAATAAACTAGGCTTATAAAAGACTTACAAAGAGATCTACAAGTTTTTTCTTCTTCTTGCAACTATCACATGCACTCACACAAGCGATCAGAAATTACACATGAACGTGCCCTCATTTCTAAAACCCTAAATCGCTCGAATGGAGAAGATGAAGTGCGAAATCTAATATTCTCTCACCTTACGATGTATTAAAATGGAGCAAGGGATATCGCCCGATTAAACCATAGATCAACGGCTGCAAGATTATACACGCCTTCCACGATGCTCCCTTTTGATTGGCTCTCTAGCAGCCACGATGCAACACCATTTTGCTAAGGGGTGAGCCTAACTGTTCTATGTCCGCACATACAACAAAAGTCATCAAACTCAGATTACAAAATTCAAGACCAGTATTTAGTTCTTAATGAATTTAGCTTCATGCCAACCTGATTTTATTAGTAATTTCCATTCTTAAAATTTTGTCAAGCCTCATCCTTAATTTGAAGCACAAAAGTTCAAACCATGCGAGAGAGTAAAATTAAGGGTTAATTACGGGAAAACACATGGGTGTTTACCCAGTAATACCCATATATATTTTTTTCCAGCAAAACACCTCTTTATTTTTTTAGTTTACAATGTAACAACCTTTGCATTTTTCCGTCCAAATTAACGGCGAGTGAAGTGAAGCGCCTGTTTATGTATGAGACCACCTCATTCACAAATGTTCTTACCTCACTCAGCAGCAACCCCAGTTCATGTGTTCCGCCATCCACCCCAACCTTTCTCCATTTTTGTAAAATAGAAGACCGGCTACACAAATCCAGGTATGTAGTTGTCTTGTAGATTAGTTGTTGTTCAGATCTGATAATTTTTTTACATGTCCAGAATTTTGCAATTAGGGTGTTTGATTTAACTCGGAATGAGTAATCCAAGTGGTGGTGGTGAAATTTTTGCCTTGTGTTTCTTGAATGATTATTTAGGGTTAAGTGAGTTGGTTCAATTTTATATAATTATGTTCCCTGATTAGAATCTGTATGAATGTTGGTGACAGGTGATTAGTATGTCTAGTTCAAGCTCAATGACCAATAACTCAGAAAGAAAGTACTGTGGTTGTGGTTATCCTGCAAAAGAGTCAACAGCACGCACGGAATTTAATTATGGAAGAAGGTTTTGGGGCTGCCGGATGTACGAAACGGATGGTAAAAAGTGCAAGTATTTTGAATGGAAGGATGAGGCATATATGGGAAGAGTATCAAATATAATTAGCAAGGCAGTGAGAGAGAAGTTGGAGGCAGAAGCAGAATTGAAGCGGCTTGAGGATAGATTGAAAATGGCTGAGGGCGAACTAGAAGTTTTATATGCTGCAAATGACAAAATGTGTAATGAAAAAATAATGTTGCTTATGATGGTGTGTGTTGGTTATTGTGCTGTTTGTAGCTTTGGTCGCAATGTATGCGAACTGACGATGAATACTGCTATGGCATGCTAATAAAATATTTGTACTATGAAGCTCTGTCATACCAACGACAACTATAACATGTTCGATAATGAAACGTTTATAGGCTTTGTGACGCACACATGAAATTCCTTCCAAGCTTATCACAAGTAGTGTACAAAAAAATTGTCATACTTGTGACACATTAAATCCCTTTTGAAGCACAACACACGTACTCTAGAAAAACATACATACTCCTGCACAAACATTGCAGTGAAATATAATACACTGACAATCAAAAAAGAAAGTTGCAATGTTTCATCTATTACGTGGAGCGATTGACTGTTGGCCGTCTTGATTGACTTCTGGCATCCTTCCTTCCTTTGTTCGGACTGAGGCATTGATATCAGGTGCGCTGGCACAACCATTGTTTTTTAAAAAAGCTTTGGTTCGAGGGGATCGACGATGTTGAATGGCATCCTGATAAATAGCATATCATAATCAGTACAAGAAATTAAATACAAAGATAACTATGGTCACAAGAAAAAAAACAGCATGTTGCACCCGGCAGCAATGACATCAAATGATGATCACAAAATAATACCAGTGGAAAATCTAATGCAATGGACAAGTAAGATTAGCAAATTACTTCAGTGGAACAAAGAATAACCCAGTAAAACTAGGAACAAGATGAGCATCATTGGGCAGCCAGGACATCCAACTACTAAAGATCACGAAACAAATCCAGCAGAACATATAAATATATGCAAACAAAAAAGATGAGCACCAATTTAGAACTTACCAGATCATTAGATTTTGCAATGGGTTGGCTCATATTAATAGGGTGATTTTCTTCTACGGATGGCTGATGAGATCCCTCTTGAGAGGGAATAATAGGCATCTGAAAATCAAAGCAAGGATACTAAAATTCTATAACATTCCTATGTATATTAGTAACTTAAGAAGAGGGAATAGAGAGAAATACCGTTCTTGGTCTTCTTTTCCTAATACCCTCTAGAGGAACAATTGAAGGGTGTGTTGGCCTCCCAGCATGTTTGTTGTTTTCTCTCTCTGGTCCTCTAGTTGGATTTTGACACATTTGCTTCTTGTGGCCCTGGTGCCCACAGTTAGAACACTTACGTACGCCTACAATCCTTATCCTCTTTGTGGGGATTTTACTCGGAATGTCTTCACCTTCCTCTTATCTCCTTGCATTCTTCTTAGGTCGACTCGGTTGTATCACATATTTAGGGGGCATCGGCATGATCATTCCACTTTGTACATACTGCAACTTACCGGGAACGGGATGAAGTGTCTCACCGTAGGCTTTTAAATATAGCTCAAATGAATAATACTTGCTAACATAATTGTCCACCCCTACTCTTGCCTTCACAATGGAGGCCATAGCATGCGGGCAGGGTATGCCAGTCAGCTCCCACCTACGGCATCCACAAGTCTTTCTATTCAAATCAACAACATATGTCTCACCGTGATGATGGACTTCATACTCATTGCCCCCTCCAAACCAAATAGTGCACCATCTTGTCCCCTCAGCCTTTGCTGACTCTATAAGCTTCCTTGCATTAGGAGTGAATTTATATGGATATCCTACCATAGATTCTCGCTTTGAGACAAATCTATTCATTAATTGCCTTCTAATCCACTCCATCATCGATAAAACTGACTTTTCACGAGCAGGAAGAATTCACGCATTGAAGCTTTCACAGAGATTGTTGAGTAACATGTCACTCTTTAATTTAGTGTTGAATCTATTCATTAAGTGCTTCCAATAGACCCTGCGCGAACAAAGGATAACATTATGTTAATTTAACGACAAATTTGAGTCAAAGAACTTTTACTCAACCATTGATATTATGACCAAAAGGATATCCAGAGACTATATAATGCAAACATGGTCATGATAGAAATACCTTTTGGCGATCCGTTATAAATGTCGGATCTGATTCACCAATGTCATCTAGTAAGTTGTTTAAAAACCACAACCAACTGTCTTTCCATTCAGCTTCCACAACAGCATACGCTATAGGAAAAATGTTGTTGTTTCCATCCTGCCCAACGGCAACTAGAACTTGTACAGTGTATGCACCTTTTAGATGACACCCATCTAATCCTATTATATCCCTCCAACCTTTTAAGAATCCCAACTTGCAAGCTTGTAAGCAAATATACATTCACTGAAATAATGGTTTCTCCGGATTTCCCAAATCTACCATCACAAAAGCTGAGCTGCCTGGATTCGTTTTCTGAATGGTAGCAGCATAGTCCCACACCTTGCCATACTCTAAGGCAGCATCGCCTTGCGTCATCAGTATGGCACGCAGCCTGGCCCTCCAAGCCTTAATATAGGATATCTCTAAATGATGTTCCCGCAAAACTGCCCCCATAAATGCAGTCAGCTTCCACGATGGATCATCTCTGTAATGCTCGAGATATTTCTCAGCCAACCAAATTGAAGTTACTTTAGTGTTCTTTTCTTGCCAACCGCAAACATGCTTCGAGACAATCGACTTCAGCTGGAACGTACCATCAGCTGAGACTTTCCTAGCACACACCTTCCAGTTGCACAATACTTCTTTGCAACTACACTGTTTTCTCCCCGCCTTCATTGTTTTGCAGCGGCACTTGTTCAAACAATATGCATACACTTTAGTTTTGTTATTGTGTAGGTAATAGAAATCTCCCCCACCCTCTACAGAAAACTGTTTTAAAGCCTTTCTAAATACCTCATTCGACGAAAAAAGCATTCCTGTCTTAAACACAATCTTCTTCTTAAAACCAGTTGCCGCATCAAATTCTACCCATTTTCTCTTTCTTTTTGAATCCGCTTCTGATCCACATTCAGTGTCTAACTGATCAGACTCCGCTGCTCGAGATACTTCTTCACCAGTGTCTCCTATACGCTGATCATGATGAACTTCATTCCCCTCTCGTGATGAAACAATCTCCAGATCCACATTATCATTGAAGAATTCATCAAAGTCAAATTCAAACCCCTCTCCAATCGTACCAAAATCAGAATCACTATCATCTGAAGACGTTTCTAAACCTACAACATCAGCTTCACTATCTTCTTCATCCAAATGAGAACCAAATTCACCAGTGAACACTTGTCGACTAACTTTGGTAGGTGGCTGCTGAGGGATTGTAAGGGATGACCTATTTAATCTCTTAGGGGTCAGTTTATATAATTTGGGTTTCGCAACTATTTCTAATGGGCTTACCCTGGTTGATGGGCTACTAGGGCAAGGGTAAGGATTATCTACAACATCAGCAGGGTGACCTAGTGCTCTTAACTCCTCTGGACTAGGTTCATCTCTTTGCAACACATATAAATGCAAAAACTTATCCCAACCAGCATACTTCATCATATTTGCAATCACTGTATCATCTACAATTTTAACCAATCCTTGGTCAATGTTTTTTCCAGATTTCAGATAATACAAGGCCCTAATATGTGCTAATTTTCCATACTCTCTAATCATGTTCACTAAAAATTCTTTCGAAACTGATTTTCGATCAACTCCCCTACACAACAACACAACACCCCTTTGATACTTTATCACATTATTCTTTTTTTAACTGCACAACCAATACATACCCCACTTCCATTATTTAACTTCACAACTTTAAAGGGCAAAATTACCAAAACACTCTGATTGTGACCCCCTCCACAATATATATAAATTGGCAAACAAAAACTCATGCAGTCCACTAACTACACATAAATACCTTCATTAGAAGAAGTAATGCCATCGTTGCTGCTCACATGTTTACCCATTCCTCTACTGTTTTCAAAAGCATTCTTATCAACTACATAAACAACAATAGATGATTAGAACGAATTAGAATTCATTAATTAAATAGAGATACATTTGCGCAACAGTGGATACTTGATTCCTCAGCTTCCCGTCCTCTATACCCAGCGCCGAAGGTATCATCCTCATCCCTCGACATTCTTATGCGATTTAAACAAATACTCAACGGCTGAAGACCCTTTTTAGACGTTCAGCGTCTCCGACCACCACGTTCTTACTGATTTTGCAGATGGCGATCGACCACCTGCTGCCTAATTCAGTTTTTAGGGTATCGTTTTTGCCTTTTTCAAATGCTTTTAATTTTTTTAAGGTTAAAGAAATTAAACATATCACAAATCGGCGTGTGTTACACGCGTTAGGGTTAATTTGGACGGAAAAACGCAAAGGGTGTTAAATTGTAAACTGAAAAATAAAGAAGTATTTTGCTGGAAAAAAATATATGGGTGTTATTGGGAAAACACCCATAAGATATGGGTATTTTCCCGTAATTAACCCTAAAATTAAAGTAAAGACATAAACTATTTCTCTCCCTCATGAGAATCAACTACAGATACGAACTATATTTTATGACCCTGCAAGTCAGGATGTATATATTCAAGCACATTCTTACAATAGTGTTTACATGTGCTTCTTAGCATATACACAACATTAAATAATAGTTGAGTGTTAAATGATTTACTATAGGATTAAGCTTTTTCTAATCAATGCAAACACTTAGAACAAAATTAACACCAATCAGAACAAATTTATCATTCCTATAAACTTGCATTCTATTATTTTTGATAACCCACAGTTACAGCCAGCATCAACTAACGGACATAAGGATATCAAATTCCTTGTAAAACCTGAAATATATCTAACTTACTCGATCATAATATATTTTATCATGTAATTTCAATTTTATAGAGCCAATACCATACACATTACACATACTATTGTTTTTCATGTACACATGCGCAATAATTATCTCAGTAAAGTCATCAAATCATGACCTATTGTACTTTTGAAAGTATAATCAAAATGTAGAAATCAAGGCTCAGACAAGCGCTCATCATCAAATACAACAAACACTTCATTCAACATCATTATTAGCAACAATTGCAAGATTATTTTTCATTAGCATTTTCACTTTTAGTCTTATTCTACCACTTGTAGCAGTTCTTCTTAAGATATCTAGTTTAAACACAATAATAGCACTTCCTAATTTATTTTTGACTCTTGCTATCCTTATTCAGAGCAACATTATCATTAGCTGAATTACTAGAACTAGAGGGTTTATTCTTACTATTATTGTTATTATGATTCGCAAATTTATTCTTGAAAAATTGTCTTGAATTACCCTTATTCTTTTGGTCAGTCATTCTATTCTTTCTCCCTAGTGTCTGAATCAGCACGCATACTATCAAAACTAGGTACCTATATATTGAAAATCATTCTTAACAGTCGATAAGAATAAGGCAAAGAATTTATCAAAATCAGTACTAAACTCTTTTCATCTAGAGAATATTCACTATTATTTGGCAGCAGGATTATACCCAAGAGAAAAGTGTAGACTATGTTTTCTATATAATATCACTTATGCAAGTCTATGAAGTAAAGGGGTTTTTGTCCTCTGTCGATGAGGGATCTCCCGTAAGAATTGAAGACAACAGTGAAGTGGGTTATGAATTCAATAAACAAAAATACAGCAAATATCCTACGTCAATCCTAGGTTATAAGATAGCAATGGAATTGTAATGATGCAAACATATGAAGTCGTGAATGATAAGTTTCTTAGGTTATTGTAAAACGCCTTCTAGATTCAACTCTCGCTCTTTCTCTAGAATGGAAGTAATGCTTAAATTATGGTTCTCAAACACTCGTTCTATTGAATTGTGTTTAGAACTTAAATTCCATAATCTCAACCTCTTGTTCTGTTGATCGTTATTCAAGTCCACAATAAAGTTAACCTAAGTAAATTGTGTTCTCACTCTCACGCACGAAACACTACCCTAACAAATAATTCCAAATCAAAACTTCCAAAGTTTAACTCTCATTCCTTCTTAAGGCATTCAAAATTCAGAAATAACGATAAAAAAAGCAAACTTGTCAAACGAATACTTCATTATGAGCCGTAAAAATTTAATATTGTCTTACAATCAAACATAGAAAATTCATGAGAATTCCCACTACAATAAAACTCACTCGTGATAAGTTTATAGTCAAACATGCTTGGTTTTGAAAGTAAAGATTGCATGCAAGAAAAATATAATAAACTAGAACAAGTAGAGTAGAAGTTATGTATAAGTTGCCAGAATTTGATGTGGAAATATATTTATTTCTTGAAGGTTTCTTGTCATCAAAAATCACCCCAACATGGCGACATATCAAGTTCCTATGGATTGGTATTTATAGGATAAAATTTGAAAGCCCAAATCGTAAATCTTAGGAAACCTACAGGATCTTCTCGACTCACTCTTTGAGTCAGGGTCATTCGGAATGGGTCGGTCGACTCATTCGCTCAGTAACCATCGGAAAGAGCCTCTCGACCGATTCATTTTCAGATATGAGCACCTCAATAATGAGTCGCCCTTGTCGCCAGACCCGATTTTGAGTCATGCGACCTTTGAGTCGACTTGCTGGTGTCCGACTCACTTTTCGGCAGGAAATGGGTTGGTCAATTGACTTTGTCCGTATTTGCTCGTTTTCACTCCGGATCAACTGAAATTTGTCCGAACTTCTTCAGTTCCATCTGACATCCTTAGATTTGCATTTTTATCTTGAAATGGAGTTAGAAAGTATCCAAAGACACGATAAAATAGCAAAATGAACAAGAAGTCAATGGAAAACATGTATAAATGCATATTGCATTTGGCCGTATATCAGTTTTCATCTATAATGTGAGTACTATCCATCTTAAATGCAATAAATGAAGCCTTAAGATATCCTAGATCATTAATTAGCTTGCTAAACAGAAAAAGAGCCTAACCATAAAATGATTTCTTTTCCCTTAATGGTTCGTAAGATACCATAAGAATCAACCTTTTTAAGGATAATTTTTTGTTAAGAAAGGTGTGCCGAGTAATATTACTTGGGAAAATTACCAAAAATATTAGGCTTGAGTTATCCTGTTTTGATTTTGGCAGGTTTGAGTTTTGAATTTCAAATATGACATTTTGTAACAAATATTAGCCAAAAGATTTTTGTAATTTTTTTAAAAAATAGATTTTGTTTGTAAAATAAGTTCCTGTGGTTTGAAACAGCGGGATCCATATTTCTACATGATTCTGCGGTTTCAAACAGCGGGATCCCATAAAAATATAAAAACGCGTCATTTTGACGCAGACATGTCACGTCACATAGGATTAAAATGCCATGTCATTATTTTCAAAGGGATCCTGCAGTTTCAGACCGCGGGATCTTAAAAAGGTGACATATTTGAAACTCAAATTTGACAAATAACATAACTCAAACCTAATATTTCTGAAACGCGTGACATGTCATTAAAACTTGGTTCGTTATATCTTTTGCTAACAAAAAAACTTGTTGGGATGCATATGCAAACTTTTTCATTAGGTAATTTATAACTAATTTGGAGGTTATATCACCCTGCGTGAGATATTGTATGAGTACTTTTATAAAGGGTTAATTACGAAAAACCACCCTCATAATAGGCCATATTCCACGCCACCACCCTTATATTGTAATATTACATTCGACCACCCATATAACATTTGACGTTCCCAAACAACCACCTATCACTGTTCCGTCAAATTTTCCGTTAAATATATTAAATTTTTAATATAATAATAGTATTTTTATTACAATACACCACCTCTATAATAAATATGTGTCCACTTCACCACCTTTATAATCAATTTGGTTTCCATTTAACCACCTCTCCGTTAACTGCCGTTAACTGAGGTGGTTCTTTGGAAACGTTAGTAATTATAAAGGTGGTCGAATGTAATATTACAATATAGAGGTGGTGGCGTGGAATATGGCATATTATGCGGGTGGTCATCTGTAATTAACCCTTTTATAAAATATCTTAATGGAATTAATCCTTCTAGAATTGCATGTAAATCTGCTTCACTATCTACAAGGGCAATAAATTCCTTAATATAATAATTTTCTACAAATAAAGTAATTTTTATGCTATTTTTGGGTCATAAACAATTTTATGATTTCTTTCACAGAGATTCTTTGGTCTAACTTTTGTTTTCTGTTTTGAATTTTCGCTATGAGATTTTTAATCTCTATAGTTAAATCATACGTAGATGTACGGTTTTCAATTTCTTTCTTTTGTCTAATTCGAATATAAACTTCACTCAATAATAAATAAGGTTTTTGAGGAATTTTTTTCTTTTTAACTTTAAATTCCTTGGAGGTTCTGAAGTTGTACATAATTGATTAATTATTTTTTAATTGTAACTCATCATCATCATCTTTGATTATCTTTAGCAATTCTAAAGTAATATCGTGATTTAATACATAATACCTAAGTATTGAATCTGAGCTTATATCTTATATATGTTCTTTATTTACATCATCATCGGATTTTTTATTTGGACAATACTAGTCCAAGAATACAAGGCTCACATTCAGAATTTGAATATGATATTACATTCTCATCTCTTAACTAACTAAGATCTTGGCTAGTATTACAATACGAGAAATGCTCTACCCACCGATCATCCGTGCGTACCGAGTGGCTTAAATGACTAAAAATCTAAAATTCTTCAGTTCTTGGTATCAATTCTTCAGTTATTTCTTTATCTAATGTACTTATTTTTAAGGTTACTCATATTGTATTAATTAAATGTTTAACTCTATTTAGTAATGATAAATATGTTCTCATATAACATTTAAAAAAATTATAATTATTTTTTCTATCATATGTTAATTTGTTGACAAGTCACAAGAAGTGTATTATCTTCTAATAATTTGCAAAAGTTTGAAAATTATTTGTTTTTTATTTTTCAATTTGAAATGACTATTGTGGTCGGAAGACTTGAGTCAAGACCTTTCGTTTATTTAACTTATAGTTTTTTTCTAGTACAGCAATATATGATTCTACGTATGTAGAAACAAACCATGGAACAAAAAATAACATGCTATTATTATCTTCCTCAAAAACTTTGTAAAAACTATCCCCTGTGTTTTTTAATTTTCTTGAGTTGAAATTCTCATATAATTGTTTTCTTTGGCATTCATTTTTCTGATTCAAATTCTTGTATAACTAATTTTCTTACCTGCGATCCAGCCCTAAAATTACTGGTTGTATTATTCACAACTAAATTGGAAAATCCATCTCAGATTCGGTTTTTTCGGATCTTTATTTGATTTAGTAACCCCTCTTACTATATTATGTTGATCAATTATAATCTTTTAATCCTATCATTTTCTCTTACTTGGGACGTTCAAGCTCTTGTAGGTTCATAAGGTTGTTCTACATTATAATCTTATGGTGAGATATATGAGTACATTGAGCTTGACCTACTAAGTCGAGCAGACGATGTACTCCTTACATCTTCAAAATGAATACTAACTGATCCCTCTTAAGTTCGTATAACCTCTACTAAGTTATTCTTAGTTATTATTTGGGCGGTATTACAAACTATGAGATTGTATCATGTGTATCCATTCTTTTTTACATCCATTGATTATATTTTATCAATGCACGAGATTGTGTTACCACACTAATGAGACATGTGAGTTGTGCATATTTTGCACGTCACAATGCACATGGCAAGTGAAATGACATTGTGCAATCTCGTGAACTAGTAAAATGCAATCAATGGATACAAGATGGAGTTTACAAGTCTACCAAAATAGATGGATTCGTATGATAAACCTCTACAAACTACACTTATTTAGGGAAAGTATCATATGGATTCTCTCAATTTGGTGGACTCGTGGATTCCCTCTTGCACCCGTTGATTGCATTTTTTGGACGCACCAGATTGTGCCAACGCATTAATGAAGCATGTGACTTGCACATGTGCATTTTTAGAAATTTAAAAGACTCGGTTCAATCGATTGAGCGTATTTTGACATGTTTTGACTTTGAACCAACCAAACCAATTAATCAACTCGGTTTCAAGTCAAACGGATCAAATCCCCAAGCAAGTGTTCCATGACACTGAATTCAGTAATGATTTTCATTAAAACCTAAACTCTTTTTTATCAAAAAAACCTAAACCCTTCGATTTCTACTCTACTCTTCTCCTCGGCCGTAGCTCCACCACCACCGCAACGCCGCCCCTATCATCAGCTTCATCAAATCCACTCCAATTTGGATTCTTTCATTCTCTAGTCAGCATTTGCAACTTGCAAGGTAAGATCATCTGCTCCTCGTATTGTTTTGTGTCATAAGTCAAACTTAGCTGCTGCTGACATAAAGTGGACCACATACGTACGTAAGGTTCAAACCCCATGAACTAGACAGTCTCAATCTTGTGAAAAATTGCTAAATTTCAATCCTTTTTTTGAGTGTGAAGATGGGGTGGTGGAAAGAGTGTCTTCCATTTGTGGCCATGGTTTTGGTGCAATTGGGTTATGCCGGAATGAACATTTTCTCTAAGGCAGCTATGGATTCAGGCATGACTCCATTTGTCCTGGTCACTTATCGTCAAATTTTCGCTACTGTGGCCATTGCGCCATTTGCATTTTTTCTTGAAAGGTGAATTGTGTTAGTATTTCTCCACTGCAGCTGTTTGCGTTTATAAAGTTTTTTAATCAGGAGATTTCATGTTCTTTTTTCTGCTGATTTTTGCAGGAAAATAAGGCCTGAGATGACGTTGAAAGTTCTTTACCAATCAATATTTTGCTCATTTTTTGGGTAAATGTAGCTGCATCTTATTGAAGTTCTGATTGTTTAGAGTAACTTTATTGAAAAGGATATTTGTATGATGCCCAGAGCAACGCTCAACGTGTTCCTCTACTTTATTGGACTCCAGTACACCACGCCTACAATTGCATGTGCAGCAGACAACACTTTTCCAGCAATCACATACCTCGTTGGGATTGTAGTTGGGTAAAATGAATAAACTAGCTAGTTTTATACTCTTATTGTTCATTGTGTTCGTTGTTGAGCTTGTATCATTCTGGTTTATAGGATGGAGAAGTTGAAGATTAAGAAAAGGGCTGGGCAAGCAAAAGTTTTCGGAACATTTATATGTGTTGGTGGTGCTATGGTGCTTTCATTTTATCACGGGCCTGTTCTTCACGTTCCTCAAGCAGGTATACATTGGAAATTTGTTGAGGGGACCGCAGAGGAAAGTTCTCGTCATAAATCAAGTTTTTTAGGGCCCCTTTTGGTTATTGGCAGTTGTGTATCCTGGGCCTTTTGGCTCATGGTTCAGGCAAGATCTCCTCTTTTATACTTACTTAATATTTAAAAGATTATTCCAAATATTTTAACAGCAATCACCATTTTGCTTAATAGTTCTTAAACGGGTTGTTCCTTTTGCAGACAAAGCTGAGCCAGGACTACCCCGTTCCTTTTACAAACACCACACTGATGTGCTTCTGGTCTATCTTCCCCTCTGCACTAGTCTCGGTGATAGTAAACCATAAACCGTCTGACTGGTCGCTGAAGTTACCCATACGACTAGTTTCAGTTCTTTACGCGGTATTTCACTGCATTAGTATTAATAACTACTATGCATACCATATCAATACAAAAGTAATAGCAATACTAACGATAAAATTTAATTGCAGGCCATTATATCATCTGCTATAGGATTCTGGTTAATGTCGTGGGTTGCGGGGATAAAAGGACCACTGTATGTCTCAATATTCAGTCCATTGTTGCTCGTCATTGTGGCGATTCTTAGTTGGGCTCTACTGGACGAGAGATTATTCGTTGGAACGTAAGCTGATATTTTTTCCAAATGAATTTACACCTCATGGTTTTTACTTTAAACATGCCTTCGGGATTTACTAATTTTGTGTTGTACTTTTCATTTTCCAGACTTGTTGGGTCGATTCTTATTGTAGCGGGACTTTACATAGTTCTTTGGGGGAAGAAAAAAGAGGCGGAAGAATCATCTAAGAGCAAAACTAGTATTACAAACATATCCGAAGAGGAAGGAAATTAAATACATGTTTGACATTGGATCAGCATTTCGTTGTTCAGCCAAAGTGTGAGTTGAACAATCTGAGTGATTAACATCTTAGCATGGTGTGGAATTATCAGTGATGGCGGATCCATGTGTCATCTTTTAATCAAATCATCCTTGATGCGCACACCCATTATATAATTTTTTAAAAATCCCACCCGTTAAAGTCTTACTGCTTTAGCATCCATCGAAAATCGAATTCATGACGTGTGGCTTAGAATACAACTTTTACTATCAATCTACCACTAAGCTAACTCTTGTTGAGCACACATAATATTTTTTGGCTTTTTGGAATATGTTCCGTTTCAAGTTTTTTTTTATTTTTCAATACGTTCTTGATCACATGTCACTCTTTCATCAAAAGACACATTAAGATAATGCACTTCCTCTCTGGAAACTGTCTATAGTTCATTTCAGTATTTGCCTTTGGAATTGAACTTGGTCAAAAAGCATAAATAGCTAGCTTTATGCCCATTGTGTTCAATTTTTTTAGCTTGTATCATTTTGGTTGTAGATTAAAGAAGTTGAAGATTAAGAGAACGGCAGGCAGAGGTCTTTGAATTTTTTAATTAATAGTGGTGCTTCCATTCTATTATAGGTTTGTTCAATATGTCAGAACTATCAAATTTCTTCCATGTTTTTCCATCACTGGCTTGTCTAATATTCGCCCTTGATCAATTTCATTTTATCATGTCGCCTCATCTCTATTGTTATGCGTAAAGACATATAATGCATTTTTAATTGAGAAAATAATAGAAAAAAAGAAATTACTTTATGTGGAAATTTTATACATTTATCATATGCATATCGTGTTTCACCACACATTGAACAAATATCCAAACTCACATATTGTATACAACACAAAATCTTATACTCACACACATGTATGGATTCATTTTGAAGTCCAAACCCTTAAAAATGATATCTCAATATTAACTAGAATATCTATTTTTAAGATTGTAAATCTTTAGTAAGCCTGTACTGGTCATTAAAACTCTTATCTAACGATCAACGAAAGTTCGGGACACTTTTAACCTTGTCCACTGGAAGACTTAGCTGAACATTATATGGAGGACTTGAAAATAATCCCATGTGGGATGTTGAGGCTTTTCAATGAAACGTGACACACAAATTTGAGATTGATGTCGGTTACTGAAAGTGTCTACATGTAAAGTATATTGCACTGAGTTTTATTGTAGGTTCACCAGGAGAACAATATAAATTGAAGGATTATGGTGCAACATTGAGGAAATCAAATGGCGGTGTTCAATATTTTTGAAAATTACATTTAATTTTTGGCTTTTTAGGTTGTTTGGCAGCACAAGGTCCGATTCCTTTGAATGTGTGCCATCTTAAAGGGCATATAGTGGTCATTTTAGATTGTTGTAGGGAGACACGAAAATGATGATATGTTTTCGATTGTTTATGCAATATGAAAATCTGAAACAAAAGATACATGGAGTTGTTTCATTTCATGTCAGAAACGGTTTACTTTATTCTAAGTGAAAAAATTCTTATAACTTAATGAAAATAATTACATATTCCAAATTGTATGCCATGTTGCTAATTTATAATTTATGAATCAAATGAGCATTTATGTTGCTTCATTATGCAGTATGTTTAAATGAGTAAATTATACAGTGATGTTATTTGTACAATAATTTAATATTGTTGGTGATTGCAAGCTTTACAAGAGGCATTAAAAGAACTTTCACCACATTCCGAGCATAGGTTTTGTTTAAGACATATATATAGGGAAAGTATCATGTGGAACCCTCCCCCTTTCCATGGATTCATGGATCTCTCTTTGCAGCCGTTGATTGCATTTTTGGATGCACCAGATTGTGCCAGCGCATTAATGAAACATGTGCAACTCACGTGTGCATTTGTCATGTACATATCACATGTGCATTTGTCATGTGCAATTACGTGGCGCAATTTGATGCGTCCAAAAAATTCAATCAACGGCTGCAAAGAGAGATCCATGAATCCATGGAAAGGGGGGAGGGTTCCACATGATACACCCTCCATATATATATGCTAATTTTCGTTAAGTTTTCAAGGGAAATGAACTAAAAGATGTGATGTGGAATTACTACAACTGCAAAAATTTACGAATGAAATGGAATATGTAAGCGAACTTGACAAATGGTGTTTGGTGCAGAGAGGGACTCTTACTTTGTCAAGAGTGATGCATTGTGCAGCAACATATAAACATTTTATTACTTGTAGGGATGTTCTTTTGAGACCTCTATTAAGAAGTGGGACCCTGAGACCTCAATCACGACCGTTGGTTGGATTTGCTTTTGAGATCCAGATTGTGCCACGTGGAGGTGTGAGAAATTCGAAATCGGAGGTGAAAGAAATTGCTGCTTTTGTTCTCTCACTTCCACGTGGCACAATCTAGACTCCAAAAGCAAATCCAACCAACGGCCATGATTGGAATCTCAAGGTCTCACCCAACAGTAAAACCTCTGTCCTGACATACTTGATAATTCTGAAAGATTTTATGAAAAATAAGTGGAGACATCAACTGGTTCTATTCCAACATAAGCACCGAAGTATAAATAACAGCAAACACAATTAGAAGACCAGCAAACAATTCGGTTCACATTAGATGAACAGAAATAACAAAAGAGTTTCGGGTCAACATAATACTGAACACGTAACACTGAACATAACACTAAGCAACTAGACAACCTGCCAATATTGTTGGCATACTTGATACACTTCAATCATTCATCTAAGCACGCTCCCCTCTGATTCTCCTAGCAAGCTGGATGTCCTTGGGCATGATTGTGACACGCTTGGCATGAATGGCACACAGGTTTGTGTCCTCAAACAGACCAACAAGGTAAGCTTCAGCAGCTTCTTGTAGAGCAAGCACAGCATGGCTCTGAAAGCGTAGATCAGTCTGCGCAACACCCAACATAGTCAAGTCATAAAATGTTCTATCACATTAAACCAGCCATAACATGAAAGAACTCAAAATAAACAGTTTACCTTGAAATCTTGAGCAATTTCACGGACAAGCCTCTGAAATGGGAGCTTCCTGATGAGAAGTTCAGTACTCTTTTGGTACTTGCGGATTTCACTGAATTACAAAAGAAACTAAAATAAGATTCATGATAAATGCCAACTTAATAGTCAAAAGCACAGACTTCAATTGTTCTCACCGCAAAGCAACAGTTCCTGGACGGTATCTATGGGGCTTCTTCACACCACCAGTGGTTGGAGCAGATTTACGAGCAGCCTAAAATTTATTACTCCCATATTTAATCAGTCAATTAACAAATTGCAGCTAAAGTCACATTAACAATCACAATTACAAACCTTGGTGGCAAGTTGCTTCCTGGGTGCTTTCCCTCCTGTGGATTTACGAGCAGTCTGCTTGGTACGGGCCATCTGCTTATCAATACAACAAGCCATCAATAAATCATACAATCAAACAACTAATCAACAATGTGTAAATAAATCGAATAACACAAACCCTAATCGATAATACTGAGTATTCAATAGTACAACTTAAACCCTAATTTCTCAATTAAATCAAATATTCAATTCAATTGAACAAATCAAACCCTAATTCTGAACATTCGATATCATGTACTACGTCTAGCAGATCAGAGGAATGAAAACCCTAATTTTCAACATAAGCGCCAAGAGACGAACAAGGTCGACAATTTCAAAAACCCTAGCAGAAATCGGATCAAGCGAAATTAGGTACGTACCTTTGAATATCTTCTCTTACTGGAAATCGGAAACTGTAGAAGAGCAGAGTTCTGAGAAGGCCGACGGAGAGAGCTTTATATAGAGTTTGTGTTGAGCCCTGCAGAACGGAGCCGCGTGTGTTTTTTCAAAAGCGAATTGGGTGGTGGATCGAGCCGACGTTTGTGTTTTCTCTAGTTGAATGGACGGGCCAGATTAGAAGATTTCGAGAGGAGCGGATCAATGCGATTACGTGGCGAGTACGTATTGGTTATCTGTTTAAATTGGCCGCTTAAGGTGCGACTGGTTCACGTTTTGCATTAAGCTGTCACTATTTTAAACCAAGAGTAAAAAATAGTTTGTATGAGAATAGTTCAAAATCTATTTATAGGATAATAAACGTAACTCTAATTGCCTGTATATTTTACAAACTCAAACGTCAAAAAAAATAATTTTAATCACAATAAAGTAATTAATCAAATCAACAATATCATTTTTGATAGACAAAACTTAGCGAATTGAAGTCAGCGTCAATACCAGATTTCCAACTTTTGCAGGTTGAAGAATGAAAGACAAACATATCTATCATCACATTAAATTGTAAATTTATTGTACATACGTGATACGTGCAGTGCACAATATATAAACAAACGGATCAAATGGCAGAGACTATAACTTCTACACATAAGGCTGTTTAATTTCAGACCCATGTAAGAGGGGGCAGCTAGCTTCAAGGTCCATGGCAAAGGCTTCTCTCAGTTGACATGTTCTGCTGCCATGTGCTTTTGCCCTGTAAAACTGGGAGATACTGCAGAGATCATCCAGCTAGTTACGTGCTGCCGTTGAATAAATGAGAGACTTTTAGATGTTTCGCTAGCTCAAGTACTCTGGATTGCACAGCAGCTGCGTTTGGTGATACTGACTTTAGAAGAGGTGGCAGACATAAGGGTAAATAATTCTCAGCATCTTGGGGAGGGCATGATAGTGAAAGCACTGATCGGCAAAAAATGAATCTGTAAGGAGTAAAAAACCATAAATTTTTAGCTTCGGGTACGGAGTAAACACAATATTAAATACGAAAAATGTTTGGAGCTGTGGTTGTAGACAATCTGAACATACAACATAGAAACACTTCCAAAATTACTTTCCAGAATCAAATGTTCATCAAAGAATCATACCTCAGGAGGAGCCGGCGAATAAAGGGATCAGATAAGATTTGAGCCCATACAAGATCCAGATCAGTTGAGGTGCAGAGCAGCACTTCCCAATGCGAGAATGCTGCTGAGAGGATATTCTCTGCCTCGGTATACACATCCTGAAAAGAATAAGAATAAACAGTTAAACAGCAGGTACAGTTCTTGATGAAAAAATAGGGTGCGCAGCTCGCCTACCATATCAAGATCTGACAATGAGAGACCGACTAACTGGTAAAATGCTAGTACAGGAGCGGTTAAGAAAAAAGTGAATTGACTCCCATTCGTTGTATCACTACTTGATGAATTTTTCAACATGGATCTTAATGGAGAAAGGAGAAGTGCAGCCGTTTCTCCCCTCTCTGCACCATGTAGTACCTGAATTTGGAACCAGAAAATATTGTAAACAACCGTGGGAAAAGGAAATGCAAAATATATATCAAATTTCCCAATGTCATATAAAACAAGGCAGTATAGGCATATTGTATTTCATTCAAGGCAGAAGTCATTAGCAATACTACTAAACAACATATCAGCAATACCATCACTTTTACTTAATTCATATTAATTTTTTTGTCATTTGGGTATTATGGGCAAGATCAATGTTTTGACAGAGTGCTAATTCTAGATATAAAAGTGAAACACTAAAGAATGAGTTCTGACAAACCTGCCTTGAAAGCGTGACTGTTGTCGCTATCAATTATAATGAAAAGAGGTTTTCTGGTGAATGGAATTACATCACCAGGGTAAAGTTTGTTGTAATCTGTGAAAGATGACACGGATATGCTAGAATTAGTATACTTATCTGCAATGACTGATTGATGGTATTTTTTTTTAAAATGAATTATAAAAAGTTTATGCATGATTTCACTTTCACTCACTTCCATTTCCCTTGGGGCCTATCCAAAGACAGCTTCCATCCTGATATAATGAATTGCTCTTCTCACCAAGGCAAGCTTCAGGTATAGAGGTACATTCTTCATGGGAAGACTCTGAAGAAGCCTTTTTTGAAGACACTTTGGATCCACCAGAACTATCTGTTTGATATATGTTACTCTGGTTATCTTTCCCTGTAAAATGAGCCTTCCATTAGCATCCATACCCGACTGTAGTGTGAAACTATTTAACAAATTCTAACCTGATGCAGATAGATATATCAGCATTATATGGTCAGGAGGCAGCTCCTCGCAAATTGTTGCCATGGTCTGTGGATGCAAAAAAAGCTAAGATATGATCACTTTCCGACAAATACAATCATATATGACAACAACACATGTATTAAAACGATTACAGCTCTCAACATCCTTCCATCGAAGGCCCATGGTGAAGAAATTGCATATTAAGCAAAATAAAGACAAATATTAGGGAGCTTAACGTACTAACCGCTAATAATTGTGTAACAGAAGGCCGATAAAGTACCGCCTTCTTAGGGTTTGGAGGGAGTGATGAATTGGTTGTGTCAATTGCAAGATTCATTTCAATAAATCCGGAGGTAACTGAGTAGTCGTTCTTTGAGCCATTTTCATATGGCTTAAGAGGCCGGTTTTGGTGAAATGACTCGCTTGGTTCCCATTCTAAACATTGAAGCATCCTAAAAGCATCCAACGTAAGCTCTGAAAATTTGACCTGTATCTCAGTACATACTAATCAGATAAGATACATCGTGAATTTCAAGGTCACAAAATTAGAAGCAACATACAAGTACAATTACCTCTTTCCGGTGATAACTTGTTAGCAAGGCATCTCTAAATTTAAGAATCCTTTTAGCGTGGAATCTGGCTACAGATTGAGCCGAATCAGGATAAGCGTCTATCAACAAAGAATACCGTAATGGCCGAACATTTAAGCTGACTGTATCAACATTTGTAAAGCGACTAATTTCATGATATACCAGCTTCCATTCTCTGAAATTAGTTTCCTGGAGGAAATTGTAAAAATTCTCAGGAAGCACCAAGGAGAGACAGAAATACACAACCAAATTCGTGATGCATTATAAAGAAATCAGGCAGCAAAACATAAGGCACAGCTGAATGAGAATCATATCTAACCCTTAGTATAAGATTGTACCATAAAAACAGAAAATAGATGGCTTGCAGTGGAGTTTAGTTGTTAACTATGAGGCTGTGCAAGCTTGTACTATTTAGATGCCTTGAAGTGGAGTCAAGTATTATCATAACACATTCATGCAAAACGTTCTTCACTCACTCATCTAACAGGACACTGAATTTCAATGAAACGTCCCTACAGGCATCAATGCTGTCTTCTAGTTGAGATGCCCGTAGGCCACATCTAGATAGTGCAACCATTATCAATCTACCAAATTCTCAGTACATGGGATTGGGAACCTCAACGGAATTCTCCCAAGTAAGATATCAAAAATTAACTGCCACACAACCTTTCAAACGACATCTGTTTTTCAAAACACAAGAATCCTATTTGAATTCATTCTGTACAGATTTCATCATCCGAGAATCACACCTCAATCCATTCATATAATAAAAATATCTCAAACTAACATCAAGACAATCTGTAAAATCCGCCAAATTAAGTATAACACAAAGCTGAGAAAAAATCATCTCCAAGGTCACGCACACACATCTGCTTCAGCATACAAAAGTCAACCATAAAATGCCACTGAAAAACATCAACAGCATCCAAAGAGCCTAGCGAAAACTACATAATCCCTATCTAATCACATTTTCCATCCTATACAGAAACTAAATGAGCAGCAGTACCTTAAATGCGGATTTACATTCATCAAGCGCAGTCTTGAAAGCCTCCATCAACTCAGCCACCATATCAGCCCGACTCAAAATTAAAGCCACCATCAAAAACCTCGCATAGAATCTCAACTCCTTATACCACACATCCAAACCCTTCTTAACACCTCCCTTAAAATACCCTCTGCTAAAAATCGCTTCATAGAAAATATACGCTTCAAACAAAAACCTCATCTCGCTAGTCCTCATATACTGCCCAAAGTAAAGCTGTCCGATCCGACTAGCGATCTCTCCAATCTCCCACCTTTGAAGTCCCGCTTCAACAAGCCTCGCCCTATTCTCCTGCTGAAACTTCCATACCTTCATATGCGATTTGAATACCTTCTGAAAGATGAGACTATTCGACGAGCCATGACCGTACGCCGGCGCGTCGCGAACAGTAGCGAATTTCTTCTCAGCGCTTTTGACTAGGGTTTTGAAGGTGGAGCAAACGACGTCGTTTTTGTTGTTGGTTTTATTCATCGCGATTGGAGATTTGTCACCGGCGCATGCCGGAAAATAGTCCGGCGAGATCGAGAGGTGAATTTGGGGGTGTAGTGAGAGAGAGGAACAGAGATTGGACTTTTTGGTGTTCAGCTGTTTTATGCTAACTTGCACCGATTCCAGCGTTTTTTACTTTTTTAGTATTTTTTTATTTTTATGCAGTTGTACAGCTACAGTTAGTATTATTCTTATTCCTTTTTCTGGCTTTTATTGTTTTTATCTGATTTATTAAATTATTGTGAAATGTGAGAGTACAAAGAATTGTCCCATCTGTACCAAGAATTGTGCATTTTATTGACCACATGCCACATACATTATTGACTCAAGTTGTCATAAAAAAAGTTGTATCAAAAAATTGCATTGTTTATGTCATAAAAAAGTGGATTGTTTAGGGCACATACATCAAGTTTTAGCTGTGAAATTTTAGGAAAATATGGACCACATCTAGCTAAAATAAGGTTGGCAAAAATTCGGTTTTTTGATCAGAATTTATAAGTGAAAAACTAATAATATATGATCTTTTTTGACTATTCATTGAAGTTTTCGAGGGAAATTTACTCTCGGTTTGGATGCGGGAAAAAGTAGTTGAAAGAAAATTTAAGGGAAAATTTAAAAGAAAGTTTATTTGAGAGGAAAAGTTTATATTGTTTCCTTTGTTATTTTTTCATTTTTCATAATTTAACCAAACACATACAAATATTTTTCTTTAAATTTTCTGTCAATTTTTTTTTCCACTTATTTTTCCATGCAACCAAACGGAGCATTAAAGTTATTCTATTCTCAAAGGATCTACTGTATTTATATGATGCAGGGGTGGAATTGTCGATTATCTGAAATCACAATTCATTTATCTAGGAATTTTTGCATATTTGTTTAGGAATTTTTTAAGCTACTAGGAATGTTCCACATCTGTAGAATAAGAAATCTTTATATTATCTTTTAGTATACATAAACAAGAGTGTATCATGTGGATCCATCTATTTTGGAGATTCATGAACCCCCTCTTGCATCCGTTGATTGTATTTTTTCAATGCAACAGATTGAGCCAACACATTGATGAGATATGTGACTTGCATATGTTTTAAACGTGAAATGCACGTGACAAGTGCAATGACGTAGTGCAATCTGATGCGTTGAAAAAATTCAATCAACGGGTGCAAGAGAGGGTTCATGAGTCTACCAAAATAAATGAATCCACATGATACATTCCTACATAAACATCTAAATTTCAGATCATCCCAACAATATTGGTGGATTCCGACGATTATTTACGAGTGAATTTTCGTTAACCTGGTTGATTATATAAAACTTTATATACAAGTTTTGCGCTAACTTTCTTTCGTTCCCCATACAAATTAATCAATACTTTATTATTTATATGAAAATGTCTCTAAAACATAATAATTTAGATCCATACAAATAGACCCAGAAGAATCCATGAATCATGATTGAAACAAGGTGTCAAAATATTCTTTACAAGATGTGCCCAATTGGGTAATCTAGCTAGACATATTTAAAGCCATCAAAATTAAATAGTCATGTTTTTTATCAAACTCCCAAACGAAAAACAAAGTAATGTTTGATCTTTTCGACTATTCTTTGTGTTTCGAGGGCAAAAGATTTTCTATTCTTAAAGGATCTATTCTATATATAAATGAAGGGAACAAACTAATTGTTATTTAAAGAAGCGATTCATTTAAACAATGCAATATGTAATATCTGTTTAAATATTATTACATATAATAGTAAAGTTTAAGGATGTGTAGATAAATGTAAGACTGTGAGAAACAATCTCGATCGTCAATTATCCTTTTTTATTCTCGCTTTTAAACCCATGTATCTGGGTTTGGTTTCGGAAAAGAAGATTTGGCTCAGGGTTGCCCATTTTGATTCCAGGGTTTCTCTGAATTTGGAAGTTTTCACTTAGTAGGTTTCCATACCAAGGCTCAATACAATTAAGTGTGTAGCGTCTATCAATTTCGTCATATCCCCTTCCTTTTCTCGATTAGTATCTTAGCTTAATGTCGTTTCATTCTTTCAATACAACCCTTGAATTCATTAGATACTGATTCCTTTATTGAAAAAGGTTTCCTCTTCTTTTTTTCCTATCTTCTTTCATCTCTATCTGCGGAACCCATTTTGCCGGGTTCAGATAATCCAACAGATGAGATTTAATTTCTAAATATTCCATCGAACTCAATCATTAGGATTTTGGTAAATCCAAGCACCAAATTTATTAAAAATTAACTTTAATCTCAATTGTCGGATAATCAAAATCATTGATCAAAACGTCCCTCTTGAACTTAACCCTTATGCATAATCATTATTTCTAGTATTAGGTCTTTGATTAGGCTTAAATTAGATCATCAACTAGCATCAAAATATAGAGAATGTATCATGTGGATCTATCTAGTTTGGTGAACTCATGAAACCCCTATTGCATCCGTTGATTGCATTTTTCAATGCACCAGATTGCATTACGTCATTGCACTTGTCAAGTGCAAAACATGTGCAATTCACTTGTCTCATTAACATTTTGACACAATCCGGTGCATTGAAAAAATACAATCAACAAATGCAAAAGAAAGTTCATGAGTCACCAAAATAGATGAATCAACATGATACAATCCCTCAAAATATATGTAAAGGATGAATGTCAGCTGTTTCCTTCACCAAAAAGAGTAAATATCTAGGTAGGATTTAGAGGTAACAAACTATAAATTGACAACTGTGCATTTAAAAATTGGAGTATACCAAAAGCACCGGTCATCAGTGTTAACTACTAACAAAAGACCAAGATACCCCTCCATGCATATAGGGTTTCCTAATATCCAAGGGTATGTTAACTTTTATCATTGCAAAATTCCTCTTGCCCTTATTTCTGTGTAAGCCTACGCCCCAAAGGTATTTACGTCTCTCGTAGTCGGACATTCAGTTGCGTCTAGCACTCTAAAAAATAAATCAAAATGACATATATTTACAATTAAAACTACTAAGACTACTAAATCTTTTTAAAAAACGTATTTTAAGTCGTCCAAACTTTAAGTTTAATTCCACATTGAAGAAAGTTAAATCGTTAACCTTTGAGGGTTGTTATCATTGTTTTTATTTAAATAATTAAACATTGTAACAGCTATTCCTGCCGACGTTTGAAATCGTACATCCAACACCATTGACTTCAAGTTACAGCAATGGGATTGTTTAAGGTAAAATAACTGTTACGATATCTAGCTGGAATAATTAAATAATCTCACATTTCTGAGAATTGTCAGGAAAAGCAAGCCTGTTGCTACTTTTGTGGTAAATTGACGGCTGAATTTGCAATACATATAGTTGATGGATTTGAAAATTATTTTTTTATTAACATCCGTTAGATTATTAATAATCAACGGTGGAAATTTATCTCACAGTCTAATCAAAAGTAAAATGTCGTTCTTGAGCTTTATCTATATAATGAGCATATAAATTAGGGAAAATTGAGATAGTCCGGTCCTCAATTTGAAATTGTGTGGTAGTCGAGGACATATTTTTGTAATTTTCCCTATATTTAATATGACTTCATATATCAGGCAAGGTATAAAGAATCAAATCGTTTGATATTTACACGTATTTAATTTTATAAAATATTATAAGTAAGAACGAAGAAACATGGATCATAGGGTTCCCCTGGCAATCATATGACACACTATGGTTGACTTACTGATGAAAATAAACAACACATGAATGCATGGTGGACAAGTAATTGTCAAACACTACCCTTAACTTTTTGTCCCAAAAAAGAAAGTTAATCCATAAAACTAAAAATCAGATTTATATTTATATAGGACTAGGCATTGACATTTGGCCCTAGGCCGGAAAAAGCTCAGGGCCGGCCCGAAGCCCATCAAAAGCCCATTGAAGCCCAGCCCTGTAAAACATCAGATGGGCTTGGGCTTCGTTTTGAGGCCCTAGGCCCGGCCCACCGGCCCGGCCCGTCCAAGCCCATTCAAAGCCCGACAAAAATTACGGATATATTTCAACATACTTGATACTTAGAACATTTTTTTCAGATCTAAATAAGGTATTTTTCAGTTATATCTAATTATTTTAAACTATACGCTCTATTTTTCATCATATTTTTTTCATTTCTTTATTATATATTGTCTAATACATAGATAAAAATTATTAGACATATCAAATATTATTTTAAATAAATTTTTACGCATTATTATTATTATTTCTAAACTATTAAAAAATAAATTTTTAATTACAAATACCGATTTTTTTAATTAAATTATAATTAGTATGAGCTTGTGGGCTGGGCTCGGGCTTCACAATTTTTATCAAGCCCAACCTAGCCCGGCCCGAATTTTAGTGATGGGCCTCAAATACTAGGGCCGGGCCGGGCTCAGGCTTTGATTTATGGGCCGGGCCGGGCTGGGCCGGGCCGAATGTCAATGCCTATATAGGACGGTGAGACATGATCTCAATGTTGATTATTTCTAATTCAACGGACGGAATTTAATAAAATAATAACCGTCAAATCTAACCGTCCGTGTTTTTTGCAAATTCAACCGCATAACTAATTAAAAACCAACTTTAATCTCAATCATCAGATTAATCAAATCAACAGTTGAGAACATTTCTTCTCATCTTACAAATATTTATCGTTCTTCATGATTCTATCTTTATTTAATAATAACATGGAAAGATGGGTAACGTATCTTTTTGAATTTTGCTAACAGTCAATCGAGCTGTTGAAATTAATTTTTTTAAAATTAGTTAGGCGATTGAATTTGCATATACCATGAAAGAATTGGATTCTATATATTTTTTACACAAAGAATTATCGTCAATTATTACACAAAGAATTATTCTATAAGTCCAAAGAATTATTATTAAACGATGGTGATCGTGTCCCATTTCACACAAATATGTAACCGTCATCCTGAGACATTAAATCAGCATCACAATCTACTACCTACTGTTAAACTTTAGTTGTCTGTAATTACCAAAAGCTTAGATACTAATGTCGTGAAAAGTTGGGATTTATTGTCAATTCAAGACATACTATCTCTCTAAACACTTTAGTTGGTAAAACATCTGTCCCAACTAATCCAACCTTTTTGTTGGCAATTATAAGTAAGACTTGGATCTGTCCAAAACATTGTTAACATATTTGTGGGTTTCATGTTTCTAATTCCTTTGATTTTATGAATCAAAAGTGGCACATGAAATCAAACTTGGTAATCAACCCACTCTCACCCTTTCCTTAGTTTGGTTGATCAAACAAGAACCTTCTACCAAAGCAAACCCAATGCTCTCTTATTTGATTTAAAGGATATAAAAAGAGTAAAGAAACCCATCAAAAGTCACCCAAAGCCATCAAAGTAAAAAACGAAAGCTAGAAAAGATATGAGAAGTAAAAGCTTGAAATTTGATTGCTTATGGTAGGAAATAATGGGCTTCCATGATCCGTAGCTTTCAGTGTCCTTGGCCTATTCAATATGGCCAATTAACTGGTCAGTTTGTGAATGTATTTTGTACAGTTCAATATCGAGTTGTCACTCTCACCATATTTTGTAGCACACTGTCACGATATCTATCAGGTCACTCGGCTATCGTGTATCAGATGCGCACAGAATGTATTACACATTTGATCAAATAGTGTCACATTTAGATGTTTTTGTGCTTTGTTTGTCCTATTTGTAACTTTTGTTCCTTTTATTCATCCTGTATAAGGACTTGTCCATATGAATCTGGATCTCAATGAAATCTCATTATCGGTGTTTAGTTATTTTTACGAATTGAAAATAACTAAACATGGATAACTTCTGCATACTAGATCGATGGTGACGAGGCCCTGACGTGTAAGCTGATTGGATAAGTTCTGCTGACAAGGCGTACACATTATGTTGACATGACATTGTTGAATGGGGTTCAATTGCGACCCCCTTAATCCTTGCGATCCGTGCGACCCCCTTATGCAACCGTTGGATCAAATTGATCCAACGGTTGCAGATCTGCACTTTATTTTTGTCACATTTTTGTCGTTTAGCTAAATGCACAAATGCAAATGGAATGTGCATATAGTGCAAAACAAAAGTGCAAATACAAGAATTTCAATCTGCACACATGCAAGGGGTCGCAAGGGGTCGCAAGGGAACCAGACTTTGACATTGTTACCCACAAAATATGAAAATCCCTAAACCTAAGAACCCGCATACCCAATATCAGTGGCGGATCCAGTTGTCGAACTTGGAGGCTAAAATTTAAAATGTATAATAAAAATATATATTTGAAAATAAGTGTATGTTTAATTTCAAATTTAAAATAAATAATATATTGTACAATTAAGTTATAATAAATTTGATACTAAAAATTAGATTAGACAAAAAATGTATGGTACGATTTATGTAAATAGTGAAGAAAAGAAATAAAAATCAAATGAAATGAAATGAAAAAAGAGGGTGAATAAAAACAACTAGAATCAAGTAAGATGGCACAGAGGGGTTCGATTCCTTAACTTTACCCAAACCTTCTAAACTTATCCACTACACTACTTGTTATTAGGGGTGGGCGCAGGGCGGTTTGATACGATTTATGAGTAAACCCACACCACATAATATGATTTGTGTATTTTTAAAATCATGAACCGGATCAACTATATGGCGCACCATTCTGGTGCACCGCGCACTTGGTATGGTACGGTATGGTGCTGTGGTATGGCGGTATGGTGCGGTTTGATTTTAAACTACTTTATGATAATAACAAAAATATATAATATACCTAAAATAAAATTAAAATAAAATTAGCTTCGGTAAAAAAACAATAATTGTTTAAATGCAAAAATAGAAGTACATAGATAATTCTTCTTCACTCCTTGTCAATTGCAATCATCTGAAAATGAATAATTAGACTATTAGTAACTTATAATATTCAATGAGTTTATAATTAATATTTTTTAAATGAATCAATCATGCACATGCTTCCAACTTTTCCAGTTCACCATATAGTTCTAGTTCAGTTTTAGTAGGCTCCTTGTACATGGAAAGTGATCCACCCCTTAGCCAATCGTTGAGACACACCAACCCCTCAACCATCTTTGGAATTAAAGAAGCTCTGAAAGGATCCACAACCCTTGATCCAAGGCTAAAGGTAAATTTTGAAGCAACTGTCGAGGCTGGAATCACATATATATCTTTGACAACTTGAGAAAGAATAGGAAATCTACATGCATTCTCCTTCCACCAATCCAACAAACTAATTTTTTTGTAAGCTCTTCCAATGGCTCGTTGAAGTACTTATCTACTTCATCTTGAATCTCCACAACATCTTTTTGCTTTCTTAACTTCATAAATTGACTCATCAATGTAGTGTATGAAATCTTTTCCTCTTTGTCAAATAAAGAAGATTCTTCACTTATATCTTTTGAACCTTGGAAAGAAGCCTCACCTTCCACGGCCGCGGACTCAGAATATAATTTCCGGTACTTACTTATCACTTCATCATCCAATCTCGCTTTTACCCATACTTTGTGTTTGCTTTTCTCCTCTTCATCTGTAAAATTTCTCAATCTATTTTCATATAATTTTGGAAAGAAAAAATCTAAATACAATACCTTGCATTGAGGATCCAACAATATGACAAAAGCAAGAGCCACATTAATGTTTTCATTCCGATATTTTTATCAAACTTTGCAATCCCCACTCAACCATCCTTGGATCTTCACTACTTATACAATTCTCAAGCTCATCAATAATAGTGCATACCCATTGTATAGGTTGATTTGCAGTTGCCACTTTAGTAACACTGAATCAAAGAGTTGCTTCATAAAAGATTTTAAAAATCTAACCAAGTTTACTGCCTTTCTCCAATCCTGTTTATTTGGAGGACCAACTCTCTTTTTTCCACCAATGTAATCTTGAAAATATGCATCATAAAGTGGATCATCATCTTCTAATTTTGAGAATGGTTTGTTATATTTCACTGCAGTGTCCAACATAAAATATTCATAGTTCCACCGTGTGCAAACATCTATCGGAACAACACCACCCTTATATTCAACCTTCGCCAGTTGAGCAGCTGTTCTAAAATTTTCCAACCTAGAAGGTGATGACCTAATGTACTTTACATCATTTCTTATAGCCTCTATGATGTCATCTAATTCCATCATTCCATCTCTGACAATCAAATTTAACACATGACGCAATAGCTCACATGCAAGAAAGTACCTCCCAATACTAAACATCCCCAACTTGGCATCCTTTCCCTGATATGATCAAGTGCAACTTGATTACTTGATGAATTATCAATAACAATAGTAAACTTTTTCAATACCCCAGTCATACAAACATCTCTCAACCAAAGTACCTATAATCTTTCCCTTATGACCGGGAATGATACAAAAATTCAGAATTCGCTTTTGTAACATCCATGTCTCATCAATGAAATGATCCGTCAATACTAGATAGTTTATGTTTTGCAATGAAGTCCATGTATCAGTAGTGAGTTAAAGTCTTATGTTTTCACTAGCTAAATAACTCTTGAACTTCCCCTTCTCGCATAAAAATAAATCTCAGATGTCCTTTGTTATTTTTCGATGGCTAGGAATATTAAACTGAGGTTGTAAAGTAGAAGTATACTCTTGAAATCCTTCACCATCAACAAACAAAAAGGGCAGCTCATCTTTAATAATCATCTTGACCATCCCAAGTTTAGCACTCTCATAATTGTAGGCCTTAGGTCTAAGATTACCCCCTTCGGCTATTGTGTCAATCATAGAAGTTTTTGTTTCTTTGAGGGGACACTTCTTACACTAGTACAACATGTGAGTGCGCATTGTTGAAGTTCCATTTTTTCGATCACAAAGCGTAAGTTTGTGATGTGGATGGAACAACGTTGAGTTTTGGAGAGAAACGAGATCACCCGAAGCAGAATTTCAGCAAAGGTGCACGTTAGCAGGAATCGAGTTCTCGGTGTCCGATTTGGGTCCATAATACCTTATTCTGAGCGGAACGACGAGATCTTCACAACTCACGAGTTTTGCTATTTTATTTCTATTTTTTAATGTTTTCATGAATAATCTGGAATGTTCCAGAAGCTAGAGTTTCGGTCTGTCGTGCCCTATTTAAACTCTGTCATTCTATTTCGTTAGTTAGTGAATTGATATTGAAAAAAATTAGGGTTTTCCCTATTTGCCTACACGCTAGCTGCATCACTTTGTCCACAATAATTACACTTTGATCTTGGCTTCAACATCTCACTTCCATCTGATTTTTTCATCTTGGTAAAATACTGCCAAACTTCCGACTGATTCTTTCTTTTGCATACTTGTTCAGCTTTTCTTGTCATGCTTTGATTCTCTATTGTTATAGACATTGAAGGAGTTGGAGTGGCTGTTTTTGTTTCATCCTCAATGCTTTGATTTGTTGAATTATTAACCTATTAATAAACAAGCAAATATTTTAAATGTCAAGGAATGATTACAAAGCAACCACGTTATCAACAATTTAAAATAAAGCAATGATTCAAGTGTTCACTTAAAATCGTTTTTCAAAACTGAATTCTGAGTATACCTCTTCTGAACATAGCCTTTCAAACTTACGTAGCTCTAGAAACACATTAAAATATACAAACAAAATCAACAACAAAAGGAGATTGAGTACAGTGTAATGCATAAATAATCTAACACAAACTCAAATAATGAATGAATTTTGATTTCATACCAGCTCCATCTTAAGAAATATTTGGACGCAGAAGGTGGAAAAAGATGGAAAATGAGAAGTCGCTTATCACTGATTTTTAATTTGGGTATTAGTAGTTATTTTTGGTAATTGATATATATATGACCTTAATTAGAAAAGTGGCTGAAAAACGTATAGGCTTTTAAATTAGTCAGGTTGGCTTTTGAAATATTATATATATATAAATATTAGATTATAAATGCGGCGTGGTTTGAAAAATATACATCCGCACCGTTATATGTAGTACGGTATGGTTTATAAAAAAAAACTTGTTATTAAAATATGGTGCGGTTCCCAAACCCGTTTTTGTGATTTTATACGGGCGGTTTCCTAAAAAATTGGCGATTTTTGCCCACCCCTACTTGTTATCTTAGTCTTTAGTTTCATGTATAAGAATTATTTCTAAAACAAGCAGGTACTTGGCCCCCAGCCTCCCTAATTCCGGCCATGCCCACTACACAACCAAAGTTTCATCCGCACTATCCAAGTTAAACCACTTGCCTCTTGGTCAAATTGTATCGACCCAATCGAAGCACTCGGTTCGTGCCATTATAAGTCTTGTTGTCCAAATTCATATGCCTCAAAACTCCCTTAGATCATCACAATATAGGACATTGACCTCGAAAAACCATGAAACTCAAGTGACATGTGAGCTGTTAGCATAGCTTATCTAGCCAGCATGCACACACTTGATGTAGGATAAATTGAGGTTTTATATAAACCAACACGCACACAATTTTCAACCTATTTGGAACAAATCGTGGTGTTACATATTGGTCAGAAAGAGAATGAAAGGTGGTAAAATAAACTAGCTAATGAGTTCTCGGCACCCCTACCCACTGATCAGCCTTTTATGAAAGACATCTCGAACACTCAGAATAGTCAAGTTAATCGAACCCAACACATTAAGATCCTATCAGCATAAAGACTTCGCAAGGCCACTCAAGGACAGCCAAAACTTATGGAAGATGACTACATTAGCTCGAAGTCCATCAAGGAGGCCCTACCGGACTCACTCAAGGCTGCCAAGTAGGCTACATCCAAGGCACAACAAGTGGCTCAGCCGCCCAAAGAATAGAATAATATAGCAGTCGACCTGATCGTTGGCTTAAGAGAGACCCAAGTGCGTTACTTATCTAATAAGCCCAATATATGCATCCACACATGAAAGGGAATCTGGTCAAGATCGAGAAGAACCGCTCATTAAAGACCCAACAACCGGCCTTGACTAGGACATTAAAAGGGGCTTTAAAGACATGGAAGACCAAGCCTTTAAAAGAGTAAATGACGAGCATTAAATGCGCAAGGCCCTTGCCAAACTATAACAAGATCATGCATTCTCTCAATTCTATCATCCAAGAATTTCTAAGAATCTCTCTTGTAGCTTTGTTTTTAATAATTCAAGACAGCGTCGAAGTCTAGTCCTTTTAGTTATAGTCTAGTCCTAATTTTGTGGTCTAGTTAGCTGAACAGCTAAGACGATGTCCAAGTATTTTGTGGTATAATTTGTTGACCAGCTAAGATGATGTCCAAGTCCTTTGTTTTTTATTTTACATGTTTACAAAATTTTGAATTCGAGCAAGTTCCGCCTTGGTCACACAATGTTTCACTTCAACTTCTCCTCAATCTATACCAAGGATGTTAGCAATGTACGTCTGTATGCCTTGAGTGTAGATAAAACAATATGATCTTTTTCCATCTATAATATAGATTAATAAACATCTCACGCATATCATCCTCAGTGATATCTCCATCACTGTCATTGTCGCTTGAGGAAACTTCATTAGTTATTAATGGTTATCATTGACAACTTCCCTCTATAATAGATTTTTGGTGACATCTTTCCTTTTCGTCTGTGACAGAGTTTGCTTCTACAACTGTCGTAGTCAAGGCTAGAATATGGTTTCTTTGATCATCATCACTTGGTTGGTCAGATCCATAGTTTTTAAAATTTGGAGAAGGGCTTTATTCTTTGTCTTTCGGTCGATAGGATATTCTTTTTTATATTACCAAAACCGCAGCAGGGTACTGCAGCAGAGGTACCAATCAATATGCATGTAGTCATTCTCCGTCTAATTGTATAAGTGTATTAGCATCATTGATATGCCTAACAAAACTGTACTGTCACTACTATACTGTATAATCTTCTTCAGACACTGAGGCGTTGGGATATAAGAATATAAAAGCTTTTAGTTTATGGCTTGAATAATGACTTCAAGAGTTCTATGATAAGACCTCGATAGAGGAGAGCTACTTTGTAACCGAGGCAGCACATGATCATGCCTAAAAAGGATTCACCGAGATAGCAAAAGTAATCTCATATGACTTTCACCATGAAATCGAGTTTGCAAGGTTTATCAAGGAATCGAGGCCACCGAGGTATCCACCTAACGTTATCGAGGAAATTGAGATGAGACAAGCAAGCTTAACCGAGAGGACAATGCTGGCGAGGCTTCTAAAAACGACAACTAAGCCAATCGAATCCAAGAGATGAGACAAGTTTTTTGCTACTTTTACATTTAACTTAACGTTTTTTACATTATGTTATTGAAGGAGTCATTGGATGTTGTGTGTGCTTTTTCCAAGACAAAATCTTGTATATTGGCTAGATCCAATGGCTGGCTCGGTTCGATCAGATGTTCGGCGCTCAGTTGAAAAGTAAGTGTAAAATATTAAATTATTAGTTTTGTTTTTAATTTCATACATTACATGTGACTGAACATTGATATGTACTCTAGGAGCTTTGAAAACTATCAACTTTTGAATGTATCGTCTTCACAATCCCGATTTACTACATGAATAACAGTCGAGGTAATATAATTTATAGCAAATGTTTTATACTCAAAGTTGGGATAAAATATACTAATATCACTTCTTTTTATTTGTAGTGTCCACAATAATCACCGTCCACAATCTTATGTGGTTATTATTGCATAAAGATACGTTCGAGACATTATAACATGTGTCCAAGCAAATAATGGGCAACTCCACGACAATTTTAAGCGTTGTAATATATATATATATATATTACAACGTTTATTGGAAAATTGTTGTTATATAATTAAAATAATTACAGTGCTTTCGCTTTTTCTATAAGCCCTGAAATATATAAGATTATTGACAACACTTATTTTAAAAAATGATGTCGTAAATAGTGATACAAGACAATGCTTTTTATATAAGCGCTGTTAAATACATTTACAAACAACATCGCTTATTTGTTTTCAGCACTGTTATATCTTATTGACATACAACAGCAATCGATATAACAACGCTTTTGGAGCGTTGTTAAGGGGTCAAAAAAAGCATTGTTAAATGGGTAATCTGTAGTAGTGCCTGCTTGCCGCTGCACTAGGTGTCTACAAAAAATTAAATTAATTTCGCGCGTACGATGATATTTCTCTTCTAGGATATGCTCGTCATCGTTTCGGGTGGTGGAGAAATAGATTAACATCATGCATGTTCCACCTGAAGCGAACCGGACTCATATAGGGTCTTTGCATATGGATACTTTGACTATGACATTTATTGTTGCAGAAAGAGCACATTCTGGTTGATGCTTCGCCTAAATTTTCCTTTATCGCTAGTTATTGATCATCTATGTGAACGGATTCCTTGATGAAGTCAGTTTTATCTTCTGGTTGTCCTTTATTGCATTAGATGTTTCTTGAGATTCATAGTCAATACTTAAATGTCCTCTCCTAGTCCCTTAAGCAGCAATAATAGTACCAATTAAGTTTACTAGTAATATTCATCATACAAAAGTATCTGTCCATACACTTTAGCTCCGCCTGAAAATTGTCAGTGCTGAGGTGGTGGACTGCAGTTGCTTGATAAGGTCATCATTCTCTTGAGTTGAAGTGACGTTCTCCTCCTTTAGTTATAGATCTTTTTTACTTGTTTTCTCCCACATTCATCTTTTTCATGAACTTGTTTAAGTTCCTAGCCAACATAACCATCAGTTCATCATCCGAGAGTCTGCTTCAGTTTTCTCACTCTTGAATGCAATTGTTTTGTTCTTTTTCAGGTACCTCTAATTGCATTTTATACTCATAACATCTCAGGTTCCCTTCAGCTCATCCAATTTTAATATTTTTCACATCTTTTGTTCTCAGATACAGAAATCTTATGCATGGCAAATTTTTGAGGTAATGCAAGCAAAGTTTTCTTAACCGGCTTTTCATTGCTGAAGGCCTCGATCTCCTAAAGCATGACCTTCGTTGGCTATATCCATCAATCCTTGATTAAACTCGGTTAATGATTCCTCTCTCAATCATTAAGTTCTCTTAAATTGAGATATATGTCAATATTCGAATTCTGACATCCTTGAATTTATATGTTTTTAAATTGTGATTTGTACTATAACCGGGGACGGATGCAACCAAAGGCTGTAGGGGCTGCAGCCCAAGTAATTTCAAATAAAACAAGAAAAAAATTAAATTTTGACCTAATAAATGGAAATGCTGATTTTTAGGGATCCCGAGAAATCTCGTGAGTTTTCTGTGTGCGGATTTTTGTTTCAGGTTAAGTTTTTTAAGGTCTTTGAACAATATTGTGGAATGAGTTGTATGTGGCGTTTGCACTTGTTGATAGTTATGTTGAAGTTGGTTGTTCCAGTGTGTTTTGCCAAAAAAATAATACTTACACCATTGCATATCATGGTGCATATTATGAATGATCTGACTAGAGGTGTCCATCGGGCCCATCGATTTTTCGGAAAAATTAGGCGGGGTCTTCCCAAAATTTTAAAATTCACAGGTTTTGATAACTCGTTGACTAAGGGCTTGGCCAGGTTGAATTAGGCTTTTTACAAGCGTTTCAAAAAATAAATTTATTTATTTTTAATATTTGTATCATTTCAAAATATTTTTAATATTCTATTATATCAAATAATTTTTAAAATAATTTATATATTCTTTAAAAAGATAAGATATTGAGTTGATAGTTGTTATTATTAATGTCATATGCCTAAAATATCGTTTATGTATCTAATATATTTCATGTAATTATACATCAAACACTTGCATCTATATTGTTTTATATATTGTTTGTGAAAAATACAAATATCCGAATATGTATCAAATGGAATTCACAATTCATGCTTAGTTTTTACTATATTCAATTTTTAGTTATGTTAAAATATGAGTTGTTTATTTAATCTACATATTTCAGTGTATGTTGTCATAGTAAAAATCAAACAATATATATTTCAAATAACAGGAATTCGGTGTTAGTTTATATGAAAGGTTTTTTTTGGGCTTTGGATCGGGCCGGCTTTCGGTCCGAGTGGACTTTGAAAGACAAACCTGAATCAGGCCCTAAAGTATCAAACTCGGACTTCCGTCGAGCCGACTAACGAGCCGGACCGGACTTTTACCGGGCTTTCGGACCATTTGAACACCCTAGATGAGACTCAATTGAGCTAAATATGACCAACATATTACTGATTGTCTTATATAATTGTACCATTCACATTTACTTCAAATTTCTTCTCTTCCTTCCATTCTCTGGCCACCTTCACTTTACTATTTCCACCTCTTCAATGGCATAAACTTTATTAACTGAGTGCTGGAACCATCAATATGAACAACTTGAAATTTGTATACCTGTGTTTAATTTGACAGTTCAGCACTGAAATGCAAACCAACCCACATTTCCAGCAAATTAAATACAGACTTCTCTGTCTGAAATTGGTGTAACCTTTCTGCATTAGTTCATGTGAAAATACTGATCCATATAAATTACTCACTTTTATCTCATGATCCCTTAGCAAGCCCTTCTTAATGGCTTGGTAGTTGGTAATGACTAATTTTGATTTTTAATCTGAACCCTGCAGCATTGAAATCCCTGCCTATCCTCACATGTCCAAGTTCTAAAAAATGCCCCTTTATTATGTTTACACTCTCATATGCTGCTGGCTGGTGTTTGTGCCATAAATTTCCCACCGTATAAAGTCCCTCCTGGTTTGTTGACTGTTGAAAAGTTGTGATGAGCTGGGTAGGTCAAACAATGTTGAGACATATCTTTTGTTCCTTAGAAAGTGAGACCTGTCTATTTGTTCATTTGTTGTGTGACAAAGGGTCCTTAATTTTTGTAGGGTATGGTGTAAGGTGGGACTTGGACTATTGAAAAGCTGGAGAGATGTGGGATGGAGTTGTCATTGATTAAGATGGGCCTCATCTCTGAGCAAATTAAGGTGGTGGGCTTGTTAGTTTTGCAGCAGGGTGGAGATGGAAGATAGGCAGAGAAAGGAAACTGAGTAGTCAATTGATAAAGGAAGCAAAGTTGCCTAGTGTGGTGTAAGTATGGAGGATGCATTTGATAAAGCCAGCTCAGTTTTGGTAGTGTTACTAACTTTTCTATTCAATATTCATTAGGTTTAAGTCTTCCCTTTGCATGGGTATACCCCACATTTTTATGACAAACCATACCCTTTGATTTTCCTTTGGATGTATTTGAGGAGTGTGTAAATAAAAAAGGAGGAGACTTGAAATAGCTTTATCCTCACAACAAGCAAAGAAAGCTTATTTTGTCAACCAAAGCAAAAACCAGTAATGGTGGTAGTGCTAGTGTCAGGCATGCACACTACTCCCCCTCTCATGAAAAATCAACCATTCCAATTTCAACCCATTTTAAAAATCTTGGTTAACCAAAGCATCTCAGTACGTAGTATCATACATCATCAGACAAGTTGTGGTCCTCCTTGCTCAACCCATAAATCCAAACATCCAAACTTTGTTCTCCAAGTTCTAAAATTAAAATCTTGTATATTTCACTAACCTTAGATGACATTGTCTTGATATACAACAGAAGTTGAATGGAGTAGATAAATTGTAACCCAACATATGTGCTGATAATAGAGATGTATGATGTACAACTTGAAGAGTGAATCAAAGGAAAGCAAGTGAAGAGGGACCAATGGAGAGCTTGACATGAGAGACCAAACCAAGCTTGGGTTTTGTTTGTTGGTGGGTGATACACTATCATGTTGTGAAGATGCAAAGCTAGCTTCTTCAATTCTCTCTTTTGGGGCCACAAGTAGTTTGGAAAGCAAATTAACTCAATAAAGCTGCATATGAAGAAAAAAGAGAAGAACAATTTTTTAACAAAAGTTTTATAAAAACTCTTTAAATTGATCTTTACATTGAATTGTCACAATCTCATCAGCCTTTCTCAGAGACCCATTACACCATTTTGGTTCCAAAGTGAAGTATTATCATCAGTTAAATTCATTAATTTGTTAATTAATAGATGAATTAATGTTGTAAATTTCAGATATAATGACAGTATGTACGTCATCATGTGCAGTCAAGCAGAACATCCTGATGATGTTTCCTGAATTTCACATGGTACCCTGCAAACCCTATTTAATTACATCTTTTTTAATCATTTAATTTATCTCAGTTGTTTAAGCAAAAAATAATTAAACGTTTCTTTTTAAAACATCAAAACCTTTCATCATTTTTCTCATTGAATTTAATAATTTATCTATATAACTTTTTTCTGATAGTAGTTATATTGGGTACAATTCATAAAGATCTCATACATGATATCTATTTTAATCGTTTGAAGCTCTAGTCACAATAGCGGACATCCAACCCACAATCGACAAGTATCAAGTACGCTTGTCTCTTCCGCTTATATGATCAACGATGTGATTCAACTCCACGTCCAAGGGCGACAGCGAGGAAGACAAGCTTCCAAGAGAATAACTGAAAGAAAGGGTGAAGAGCCTCCATGCACAGGACAGGAGGTAGGCAACAAGCCTCCCACAATAGAGGAGCACTCGAGCTCTTTTTGTTGCTAGATCAAGACCATGATGACTATGAGGTCACCACCATCCTTTTGCTTCTATATAATTTTTCAAATAAATGAATTATAGGTATACATAAAATTCAACAAAGTCAAATAGTAATTTATAACTGCGGTAGCGTATTTAATGGAGACAGTTTGTACTAGGACATGAATACCTAACTAAAGCTACTCTATTGTCACATGAAATTCATGTAACCGTTCCTGTCTTTAATTCAATGCGTGGTTATGAAATGTGATTCAATGAAGGTTTTTTGTTGTTTGATTCAACTAAGGTTGTGTCATCTGATATATTTAGAGTGATGCTTCTGTGTGTATTGAGCTCTCGAATTGCGATATATGAAATTTATAATTATGAGTAGAGGAATGACACTTATTATTGGAAGCAAATACTTCTAATGAGGATAAAGTTCTAGGAAGATCATTAACTTTTCGTAGGGAAGGATACAATCTCGGCCGTTGATTAATTATAATCTAACGATCGAGAGTTATAGTAAAATAACTGTCAAAACCAACCACCACGTGTTTTTCGCAAATCCAACCGCCTAATTTAATAAAAACTCAACTTTAATCTCAACCATCGATTTATTAAAAATCAATGGTTCAGATTTTGTCCTCTTAATTATATACATATCATGTTTCACATAATCTCAACTCAGTATATGAAATTTCCCATATTGATTATCACATCAGTGTACCCGTGAATTGATACCAAAATTGTATGTTACTCCTATCATGACCCACTAGTTGTGTCATAATGTACTCTGATTGATTGAAATGTTTAAGTGCACGATTTAACTGTAACAATAGATATAATTAAGGTAAGCTTCTTTTACTCTCCAATTGAATTTAGGCTTTTGGGTACCCTAAATCCAAATACCAAGAAATATGAAGGATTTATTGAAATGGCAACTTTATAGGAAAGTACTATCTTGAAATCAGAGGCAAATAAAATTATATGAAGTAGTTAAAAATAGTTTGTTTAACAAAATAATTTGATTATCTGAACTAAAGTAGTTTAAGTCAAATATGTTTCACTTAGAACATAAATGAATGTCAAATTGAGACTCATAGGCTAAATTTAAGATTGTGGTAGAAGTCATCATGCATCCATCAATATCATGCATGGTTAAGTGGTGGAAGAAAATTACAAGCACTTTGAGTTAAGCTTAACTCGTCATTCTCGCATTTAATTGGGGCATCCATCTTTAGAGTTCGGTTCCTTTATGATCCCAGTGCATTTGTGCATTTTAAGATTCCTCTATTTGCATTTCTGTATTAACTATATGCACGTCCAATTTGCATTTGTGCATTTCGCCACACTTCTCAAACTTCAAACTTAGAATAGAAAACAAGAACAATGATATCAATCGTCATTGAAACAGCTCTTCCTGATTCTGACAAAGCTCCTTCCTTAACTTCTGAGAAAACAGCTTACATGCGTCCATGCTCAAATCCAAAGCTGTTGCTTAGGCGACATATGTCGCAGCATCCTCTGTGCACGTCACGTGCTGAGCTCCCACTTCCACCCTAGCCTTGCTGCACTTTCCTTCCCCTTCCACCTTTGCTGACATCACAAATCCGTTGTAATGGAGAAGCTCTTCAATTTGGCTTGCATATTGCAGGTTAATTAAATTAAAACAGTAGAACCATGGATCAACTATTAGAACAAAGGTTCAAAATTTGATGCCGCATGATTCATGAATCATAAGGTATCATATAATGAATCATAAATGTTGAAAGCAACGGTTCATGATTTGACCCCACATGATTCTTGAATCATACTATGATTCAAGATTTGCTATAATATGATTCATTATTTGTTATGCTATGATTCATGATTTTCCGTAATATGATTCATGCTCTGTTATGCTATGGTTCATAATTTGTCATACTATGATTCATAATTTGCTATACTATGATTCATGATTTGCTATAATATGATTCATGGGTCATACACTATTACAAACTTAAATTGCGCAAATTTTGGCCTTAACCCTCACAACTGACGACCATACTGTATAACATAGTGTAACTTTTGAATCATATCATCTAGTCATGATTTGCTCCGACATGATTCATAATTTGCTATCATATGATTTATGAATCATATCCTACCAAATCATGAATCATATTATATAGCAGAAAGTGGTTGGTATTGTAAATCACTAATTGAATACTTGAAATTGATAGGAAAAATGTTTAATAATTTTTTCACGTAACTTTAAAAAATTAAACCACCTTCACATCAAAAAATTTAATGTAGATTATCCATATCATAAAATTAAATGTCGGTTCCTTAAAATAAGGGATTGATATGAATGAGTATATTTGAAAAATATATTATGCAGTGTATTTCCATTATTGCCCTTTTGTAATTTTTTGTATTAATTAATATTCTTTAATCATAACCGTTGATTGAAATCTAATGGGTGGTTTAGATTTGTTTGTATTTTATAATCTAACTAGCACTTTTCATTTGATCCATTTTCGTAAAGATAATATTACTTACTGATAAAATTTGATTGGAGATGCTACGAAAGAGGTGGCTGAATGAGTCAGCATGAAAATAAGACCATGCAAGTATATAATAAAAGCAAGTAAGAACAAACTTCATTTTTCGTAGACAACTCAAAATATATTTTTACGGAGTATAAATTATTTCTAACTTACAGAAAATTTATACAAATAATCATAGGAATTGCTTGCAAAATGTTATTAATTTATTTCATAGATTATGAATAAAAATGTGAGTATGATGGTGAGGCTTAGGGGACCCTCAGACTGATGTCAGGCAAGGAAGCCCATCAGAGTTTCCAGTACGGAATTGCGTGCAATCACACGACACACAAAAGCTTAAAAACACTCAGCTCGGTTTCAGCGTTTTTCAGGCGCGTGAAACCACTCTCCTATGTTATGTTTTTTTGTGTGCAGAATACCCGGAAACCATCCATAAGTATGAATTTTTTTCGAAAACCACTCGTATGTTTGAAAATTATGAAGCCACACTCATAAGGTTATTAAATTTTTCAGAAATCACCCATATGTTTAAATTTAACCAAAATACTAATAAAAATGATCAAAAACTTTTAAAAATACGAAAAAACATAATTAATTAACAAAAATCATAAAAACATTTAAAAAATCAGAATAACACACTATTATTTATTCAACATAACTATAACTACACATGCAAATTATAATTCTTCAATTCAAAGTTATAATTTTGATATAAATGTAAAAACTAAATTTATACAAAAATAGGGTATCTTAAAATTAAAAATGTGATACCATGTAACATATAATTAATAGTGGCACCATAAAAATAAAAAACTTCAAAAATTTATAAATTTGTAAGACACCATATTTTTGTATAGATTTAGTTTTCATATTTAATATTTATTATATGAATAAAAAGTATAGGGTGTAATTTGTACCTTTGGACAAACAAAATGAGACAGATATTAATGTCTTTTGATGAACTAAGTTTTATCATATAACTGTAAATTCTCGCATTCAATTCATAACCTAATCGAAATATATTTTTTTGTTTGTGGAAACATGATCGATTAACAAGAGTTACTTAGCATGGCTACCTTATTGATATTTATACAATTCTAATTTCAAATGTGTGAATTCTTAGAAATAAATAATAAAATGAGATTGAAAAGCTTGCACATTATATGGATTATTTTAATAAATGGATGCAACTCGTATTTCAATTTGTTGTTTTTGCAATGGGTTGAGATCGAGTGACCACAATAAATTTATGCAAATCGATGAAACATTATTATGTGTAAGGATGTAAGCAAGTCGATACCTTTGTGAGCCAATTGTGAATACGTTCGATCGAATCTTGTTTGATTATAAACGAATCAACCTCATGCCCCTCGTGGCTTAACGGTGAGCGGTCAGCCACTCGGTATTTGGTTCTAGAAATTGACTCTCGATTGTATCTTGATGTAGATCATTTGGCAGTATCATACTTGGAGAAACAGGATCACCCGAAACAGACATCCCGGTGCAAATTCGCAGTTTGAGTTCCCGATGTCCGATTTCAGCCCATAATACCTTGTTTCGAAGAGAACGACGCTGCGGTTCGAAAACCCGAGCTTTGCTCGGGACGTATGGTGTTTTCTGGGCATTCGGAGTCATCTTCTATTTTATTTTGAATTTTAAAGTTTTCAGTTTATTTACGATTTTGCCATTGTCGTTTTATTTTGTTTATTTTCGTATTTTAGAAACCCTAGCACTATAAATACGACATTATGAGTCGTATGTGAAGTAGTTTTGAGTTTTTGATGAAATAAAATTAGGGTTTCTTCCCTTAGTTGTTCCTCTGCGTTTTACTCTGCATCATATCTTCATCTTGAGTTTGAGATTTTATCAGTCCCTTGAACGATCTTGGAATAATTTTTTTTAAATCAACCTCATGTCTACCCTGCAGTCTTGATGTATAAATAAGTGGAACAAGAGCTAGAACATAAATGTGAGTTCAAAAAGAAAAGAATAACTTTTTGTTAGATTGATAATCTTCCATATGATGATGTTAACATTTGTTGCTACATTAGTTTCCTTCCCATGTTTTCATAGATAATTTAAAATGGAATGGCTTACATTTACAAGCATTTATTAATGCTTACCTGGAAAATCAAACACATATTCTACATGAACCATACAAGTCCAACCCTAAAACAAACAACAAGTATAATACATTCCATTTCAAGCAATACAAGCATCATCCAGCTTATCCCACTAATGATTTATATGTTTATTTTCTCTATGTTCCCAAACACAACACAACCCTACACACACCCTCTAAGTCTGAACTCTGTACAAGTCTGCTACTGCAAATTAATGGCCACCTCCACCTCCTCCACCACCGCTACATCTCTGTTAATCTTATCTTTCGCCTAAACTCACTAATCCCAATCAGATTCCTCACACCCAGATCACCTTTTGGCTAAAGCTTCAACCTTTAGCACCTTTAGCAGCTTTAGCTTGCATATAGACTACTTCAATCTATCAAAAACACATCTCTTTTTCCATGGAGTTTGGCAGTGATTCACACCACCACCGCCATGAAGAAAAAGAGGAAGATGAGGAGGAAGAAGGGTCAGAAGAGATGCTGATACTGAACAACAAAAACATGGACACAAACGTCATCAACAACAACCACATCAACACAACAAACAGCAGCAGCTTGAACCGAGTGAAAATGGTGGAGGCCTTGTCACAAGTCCAGATTCATCCTTCATCGACTTTAATAACAACAACCATCACCAAGTTCAAAACCCAGATATAGAGAGTGCTTGAGAAACCACGCAATTAACGTGATGGGTCATGCCTTGGATGGATGCGGTGAGTTCATGCCTGGTGGCCCAGAAGGTTCTGTTGAGGCTTTAAAGTGTGCTGCTTGTGGATGTCATAGAAATTTTCACCGTAAGGAAGAAGCTGGAGATCACACAGCTGTTATTTATTCTCATCATTCAGGGACTCACTCACACCTTAACCACAGCCAGCAAAACAGTACTATTGTTAATCCATTCGGATCTTACTATCAAAACAGCACACCATCTGGGTATCTGCATCTGGGCCCACCTAGGCCGCTAGCATTACCATCAGCATCTGGAGGTGGTAGAGGGAGTCAAAGGAGGGGAGAAGAAGATCAGGATGATATGTCAAACCCTAATGGAATTGGAGTTATGGTGAGTGGGATGATGAGGAATGGTGGCAAGAAGAGGTTTAGAACAAAGTTTATGGCTGAGCAGAAGGAGAGGATGTTAGCTATGGCTGAGAGAATTGGGTGGAGGATTCAGAAATGTGATGATGATTTGGTGCAGCAGTTTTGCCAAGAGACTGGTGTTAAAAGACATGTTTTTAAGGTTTGGATGCACAACAACAAACATACTTTAGGTAAAAGCATTACTACTACTACCACAACAACTAGCAGCAACCTCAACATCAACAACAACAGTAGCAGCAGCAACAACACCAATAGCAGGCCTCAGCATCATCATCAGGAAACAACAACAACAGCAGGTCATGAATTGAGCTGATGATAATCAGAAATCATATCCCCCTAGCTTCTCTACATTTTCTATCTAATAGGTTTTTCATTTAGTTCAGTGTTAATCTAGTACTACCTGTCACTTGTCAGCTGGTCTCATTTAGGTCTTAAAGATTGGAACAATTTGAAACTAGCTAGTAGTATATTATCATTATGTGAACTTAGAGTATTAGCTGATCATCATATGCTTCTACAAATGGATGGATCATCATCATCATGCTCATTATTCCACTGCAGTTTTCATCTCCATTATGATCTCTTGGGAAGGTAAGTTTACTCTTATTACGTACTTATCTGTTAATCAAACTGATACATTTTGATAGTATAAATGTTTGGTTTGTATAAAATGGAGTTTTAGAATTAGGGTTTGAGAGAATTTGTTGAAATAGAGGTGCACGTAATAACTTGATGGATGATGTGCTGGGCTAGAGGAGGATGCTGGCATGCAAAGGAACAAAGGTAGATGGTAGTGATATTAGGAGACATGAAGAACATGGAATACTTGAATGTTTCTGAAGAGTCACATGGCAATAACTAGCAGGTTTGCTGCAGCTAGCTTCCTCTCACTCTCTCATGATGTGATATTTGTCTATTGGTCTTTGCTTCTTTTTACATTCATTTCTTTGAAATGGAAGTGGAAACGAAAACTAACTTATTAATATGTGTTTTGGGTTTCTATTCTATATGTTGTTGAAAATGATGTTTCAGTATAACATGACACAATTCATGTGCATAATGTGTATGTGTAGCAAATCTAACTAGGCTAATCTAAACCTAATCAGATTATCAACCAAAATGCAAGAACTGGAAATTGCAGAAAGAAATGGACACAACCTTTTTTATACCGTGGTTATATGCACCGGAGTGCTTTAGTCCACGTTGAGCTCCGATTAGGGCTCGGTGTATATTGATGCAGCCGGAATCTCACCGGAATCACACCTGAAGTCTTGGTTACACAGTAGCACACTCAGCCACACAACACAGTATAGATCTAGCCTGTATTCAGCCCTATTACACCCTTGGATCACCTCCAAACTTGCCAGAACAAACTGGCTCACAACAGGACACAAGCTAACCCCAATCTACACCGATTCTGACCACATACACCTCAACCTGTGTGCTGCAAACCTTACTACCAGATTACACAACTCTCTCCACAAATGAGATCAACAATCACTCAATTTGAGAGAACAAAGAAGCAAGAAATCAAAGAACCCTCAATCACTCGAGAACCCTAATCTCAATATCGATCTGTGCATCTCTGGAAAGTGTGGCTTTTATACTTCCTTCAACTTGCGATCTCAGCCCTCCATTCTGATATTCATCCAACGCACAAGACTTTGACACGCAATGCTGAGCTGGCACTTTTGCTGAATCGGCAGCTTCATCTTTGGGCTTCAGCTCTTCTTCCGGCCCAAAACAGAACTCCTCAGGATTCCATCCCACAAATCTCCACCTGAATCCTGAGTTTCCAGCACCCAATAATGCCTTGAGCTTCAAGAAACAGCAACTCCATACTCAGATAACTCCAGCCAAGATCATTCCCTTCTTCCCATCTAGCTAGAGCTCTGAGCAGTCCACTGCTGATCTTCACTTACCTCCTTAGCATACATCAATACACACCAAGAACTAGTCTTCATTGCTCAGTACCTGCAAAACAAATTACTCCAAGTGCAACAGTCTCAAGCAATGCTTGAACTTGCTGTTAGTCACAATTTTAGTACCAAAATCAGCAGCATTTTCAGCAGTATGAACCTTTAACAGTTTAACCACATTCTTAGCAATCAAATCCCTAATATAATGGAACTTAATTCCTACATGTTTAGTTCTTTCATGGTATACAGGGTTCTTACTCAGCATCAATGCAGACTGACTATCAGTATATATAACAGGCACACAATCACACAGTTTAGCTTCATTCAACAAACCAATCAGCCAAACAGCTTCCCTAGCAGCATCATTAATTGCTACATACTCAGATTCAGTTGTAGACAATGCAACCAGAGGTTGTAACTTAGATTTCCAAGAAATACAATTCATACCATATAGAAAATAATATGCAGAAGTAGATTTCCTAGAATCTCTATCAGATGCAAAGTCAGCATCCACAAAACCAGTTAAACTCATTTCCTGAACTCTATCAGTATAAACCAAACCAATATCCAAGGTACTGCACACATAAGCAATAACAGATTTCAAAGCATACCAGTGTTCAATCCCAGGATTTGACATATATCTACTTAAAACAGATATAGCATGTGACAGATCAGGCCTAGTGCTAATCATGGCATACATTAATGATCCTATAGCATTTGCATAAGGAAAATGTTCCATCTTAATGATTTCTATCTTAGTCTTAGGGCACTGAGACTTAGATAATACATGATGAGCAGCTAAAGGCATAGAAACATTTCTGCAATTCAAACTACCAAACCTAGAAACTAATTTCCGCAAGTAAGGAGTCTGATGCAATTTCAACCAACATTTCTGCCTATTTCTAACAATCACCATTCCTAGTATTTTCCTAGCAGGTCCAAGATCCTTCATGTCAAACATACTATTCAATTTCTGCTTAAGTTCATTAACCTTAGACATAGACTTACTAATTATGAGCATATCATCCACATATATCAGCACATACACAGGATTTTCAGCAAGTGAGGCAAAGTAAAAACAGGGATCATATGAACTTCTCATAAAGCCAACACTCACAATAAATGCATCAAATTTTAAGTACCATTGTCTAGGACTTTGTTTTAACCCATACAAAGACTTTTTGAGCAAACACACATAATCAGGAAACTTTTTATCTACAAACCCTTCAGGCTGATGCATATAAATTGTTTCTTCTAGGTCACCATGCAAAAAAGCTGTTTTTACATCTAATTGTTCACATTCAAGGTCAAACTTAGCAACTAAGGACAACAGTAACCTTATGGTTTTAAATTTCACCAGGGGAAAAGATTTCATTAAAATCTATACCCTCCCTCTGAGTAAACCCCTTAGCAACTAACCTAGCCTTAAACCTTACAGGTTCTTTATCAGTTAAACCTTCCTTAATCTTAAACAACCATTTGCACTGAACTAACTTCTGATCCTTAGGTTTTTAACAAGTATCCATGTTTTATTATCATGCAAAGAGTTCATTTCATCAACCATAGCAGCATGCCATTCATTTTTATTCCTAGAACTCATTGCATCCAAGTAATCAGAAGGTTCACAATCATTCAATTCAGCAGCAGCAATCAAAGCAAGATATTCTAGCTCAGCATAGGAAGAGTACCTAGCAGGAGGTCTAATTTCCTGCCTCCTTTCCCTGTCTCTTGCTAGCTGATAGTCCATCAGCTCACCCTGAGCTGAAGGCTCTAGATTTTCTACTTGCTGGTTTTCTAAGGGTTCATGGTCATTTCCTAATTCTTGTGGTTCATCCTCATGTTCAGGCTCTATAGGATTATCATTTACTATATTGTTATCATGTTCAGGGACTAATTCATTTTCAGCTTGGGTCTGGGTTCCTAGAGGCTCCACCTCAATCTGAGCACTAGCTGGCTCTATACTAGGTTCACTACCAGCAAGGGAATTATTCCTACAAGGAAAGGTATTTTCATCAAATGTAACATCCCTACTGATTATTATCTTAACCCCTCTAGCTTCTTTTTCCCATAACCTATACCCTTTAGTCCCAAACTGGTCTTGGTATCCTAAGAATACACATTTAAGTGCTCTAGGGTCAAGTTTCCCTTCTTTGTTATGTGCATATGCTGCACATCCAAAGATCCTAAGCCTACTCAGGGTCAGGAACCTTTCCTGACCAGACTTCTACAGGGCATTTGAGGTCTAACATCCTTTAGGGCTTCTGTTCACTAAATAGGTGGCTGTACTTAAGGCTTCCCCCCAAAATCCTTAGGAATATTAGCAGTAATCATCAGGGCTCTAACTCTTTCTAGCAGGGTTCTATTCATGCGCTCAGCTACCCCATTCTGCTGTGGTGTATATCTAACTGTCTTATGTCTTAATATTCCATGGGTTCTACAGAAAGTATCAAATTCCTCATTGCAAATTCTAACCCATTGTCTGTCCTAAGGGCTTTAATCTTCCTAGAGGTCTGATTTTCTATTAACAGTTTCCATTCCCTAAATTTACTAAAGGCTTCATCCTTAGTTTTTAGGAGAAAGGTCCAAACCATCCTAGAGTAATCATCAATAACACTTAGGAAATACCTATTCCCTCCATGTGATTCATGGTTCTCTGGTCCCCACAAATCAGCATGGAGATACTCTAAGATATGTTTACTAGTGTGGCTTCCTACAGGAAAGGGCTGCCTATGTTGTTTGGCCAAGACACACTGTTCACAGAAATCCATCTGTGATATGTTGTCTTTGCCTAGCAATCCTTGCTTGGCAATGGCTTCTAATCCCTTCTGACTGATATGTCCTAATCTCAAATGCCATTTGAGAGTGGACTTACCAGCAGAATCAGAAATACAGCATTAGCATTATCAGTCAAGCACACACCATCCAAAACATAAACCATGAAACATTTTTCCAGTTAAGACTAGTTTATCACCCTTAAACACTTTAATCACACCATTACAAGCAGAATATTGCAACCAGATTTATCAAGTGCACCTAGTGATATTAAGTTTCTTTTTAAACCAGGAACACACCTAACATCAGTCAAGGTCACAGATCTACCATCATTCATAGCTAGCACAATATTACCAATCCCAGTCACATTGCAAACATTATTATCACCCATGAATACTTTTTCATTACTGATCTTAGTCAATTGTTTAAACCATGATTCATGAGGACACATGTGAAAGGAACAACCAGAGTCAAGAATCCACTGAGTCATACAATCATTGGCAGATACATTCAAGACTTCACCATTATTTCCTATATTATCAGACGCAGCAGCCAAAATAGTTTCATTACCAGCCTTTTCTTTAAGTTTTGCCTGCCATTTAAAACAGTTTTTCTTAATATGCCCAGTCTTATTACAAAAGAAACACTTCCTAGTTTCTGTTTGTCCTTTATCTGATTTCTTGCTATCCTCTGTACCTTTCTGATCATTATTTTCCTTAGTGTTCTTACCCTTATTACCCTGACCACCCTTCTTACCCTTAACAAACAAGCCACTAGCAGACTTAGACTTATTTCCCTTAAGTTCTAACTCCCTAGTTTTCATAGCAGTAGTCAAAGTTTCATAAGAAGGAACAGTACCAGTCAAAGTAAACACATGCTTCACTATATTATAGTTTTCAGGCAACGCATTCATAAGAATCATCACAGCACTAACATCATCAAGAGCATGAGGAGTACCATCAACCATCAAGACAAGCTTCCTAAATTCATCTAAGTTCTCATCAATAGTCTTAGCACTATCAATCTTAAAAGCATACAAAGCAGCCTTAACATATGCAAGATTTGGTGCTATCTGATTAGAATATAAAGTTTCTAATTTAGACCAAATTGCAATAGGAGTCTTAAAGGTACATACCTGTCTCAGAATGTTATCTGAGAGACTCAATACCAGCAGATTATAGGCTTGCTTCATGATCTTGGCCTTTATGGCCTTCATCTCATCAGTCCATGTGCTTTCATTCTCAAGTGCTCCATCCACATCATGCTGTGACAGGAGAGCCTTCATCTTCAGACTCCACAGTTGGAAGTCATTCTTTCCATCAAATTTCTCTATCTCCATCTTGCCCATCGACATGTTATCCTCGCAAGACACAAAGAATCACAAGTCAATGCAGATGAAGGTTCTTGCACGAAACAATTAAATCTAAACCGACTCTGATGCCACTGTAGCAAATCTAACTAGGCTAATCTAAACCTAATCAGATTATCAACCAAAATGCAAGAACTGGAAATTGCAGAAAGAAATGGACACAACCTTTTTTATACCGTGGTTATATGCACCGGAGTGCTTTAGTCCACGTTGAGCTCCGATTAGGGCTCGGTGTATATTGATGCAGCCGGAATCTCACCGGAATCACACCTGAAGTCTTGGTTACACAGTAGCACACTCAGCCACACAACACAGTATAGATCTAGCCTGTATTCAGCCCTATTACACCCTTGGATCACCTCCAAACTTGCCAGAACAAACTGGCTCACAACAGGACACAAGCTAACCCCAATCTACACCGATTCTGACCACATACACCTCAACCTGTGTGCTGCAAACCTTACTACCAGATTACACAACTCTCTCCACAAATGAGATCAACAATCACTCAATTTGAGAGAACAAAGAAGCAAGAAATCAAAGAACCCTCAATCACTCGAGAACCCTAATCTCAATATCGATCTGTGCATCTCTGGAAAGTGTGGCTTTTATACTTCCTTCAACTTGCGATCTCAGCCCTCCATTCTGATATTCATCCAACGCACAAGACTTTGACACGCAATGCTGAGCTGGCACTTTTTGCTGAATCGGCAGCTTCATCTTTGGGCTTCAGCTCTTCTTCCGGCCCAAAACAGAACTCCTCAGGATTCCATCCCACAGTATGCATTTTCCCAATCACAGAACTTCTGTAAAATACATCATTTATAGTTATTTTGCAACACGAGTTTAAGTAAAGGATGAAGATGTCAAAAGATAATTGTTGAAACATGTTAGAGCATATGCACCATGAAGTCTTCAAATAGCATTTTCGCATAGAATTCATTGTAATAAGAAATGTTAATCTAGTCTATATATAAAGCGCAAACATCCTAATCAATAGTTATTTTTGAAGCACTTTTACGTTCCGAAAATATCCCTATGAAACTCAATATTTATTTGATCATATTTCTATTTTACTCATTTGTTTATAATATATAATATACGCATTAATTTTATAATACTATAATATGTTGAATGTTTATATAAATTTACACGCACAAATTTTTGATGCAAAACTAATAGTTTATTGAATGCGCACTTTCAAGAAAAAGAAGCTGCAAATTGTTCTTAGGTGTCAATCAATTAAATTGTTTATTGATTTTTTTGAAATATTTGTTTTGTGTTTATCTTTATTCCTGTTTTATTAAATAAATTCTACATTTTATTGGGCCTAATTTATAGCCCATCAGAGATTTAATTATTAGCTTCAGCAATTTTCCCCTTCATCTGGGCCGTTTGCCACCTCTGATTCATCCACCTCCCTTGTGAACAGAACTCAATTTACAAACAATACGGTAAGTTTTGTAAGCTTATGTGTCCAGTAGGAAATTCTTCCAACGATGTTGTTTTGGAACGTTCTATGTTCTCTTATTAAGGACGCCGCAAGAATGGTTGTACAAATAAATTTGCAGACATCCTCAAATCAGAGATAAAATTACAACAGTAATTAGGGTCGTTTACGCGCCTCGTTTACGCTTTTATTTATAATCCTACTAAATACTAGTATGACCGTAATTAGAATCGAACACAAGGTAATTTAGTCTTAGAGTTTGTACTGCTAATCCTAAAAGGGGTCTGTAAGATTGTTTTATAGCTAATAAAACAACTAAAAAAGTTTTTACCACTAACCACTAAAGGGTTTTACTAATAAATGAGAAATACAACTCAGGAAATCTCGTTACAAGAAGTAATCATAGACCAGACATGCATCAATCTAATAAATTATAATTTTTCTAATTAGATAGTCACGCTAGAAATTTTGCCTAATTCTAGTTCTATCTTTTATTACCTGCTAGGGTGTCTCAGGAAGATGTAACAATTACCTAATTAAATCAACATAATAGTTCCACCGCTAGGCTTTGCTACTGTGGCAATTCAATTAAGTATCATGCAATTGAAACCTAATTTCACTGCTAGGCTTGGTCAAGTAAATAACAAAGCATGCAATTCATAACAAGAACAAAATTCCCTGAATTAAAACGTGTTAATCAGTAGTCTAATACAGTTTGCAACTCAATTTCTCAAACTGTCAAGGGAATTAGCTACTCCTAGAAACCATTGTAACAATACAATAATTAAAATTGATTTCGAAGAGGAAGCTCATGGCTGGCAGCCCCTTCTGTAAAGTAGGGTTAAAATCCTACTTATAAGCTATTGAAATTCTTGAACTGGACTAGGCCAGACAGATCCACGAATCCTAAAAAATTAGTTACTGCGGACCGTATTGAATTATGGAAAATCTTCAGCGTTCTCGGACATAAACTCTTCAGCGTCCATGGCTGACGTCAGCATGATGTCATCCAACTTGAAATGCAGCTCTTTTTTTGTCTTCGTTAATCAAATGCACCTAAAATGCTCCATATAAATGAAAAAGCTCTCTTGCAGTGCAAATATGCCTGAAATGTAAAACATTATGAAAAAGTAATATCACAAACAAAACATATAAAATAAATGAAATTACGATATGATGGATCGTATAAATACGCTCCATCTAATATCATCAGTGCACATGCTCTTAGTTACGCACTGAAAGCGGACGGGATAGGCCCATGACAAAAATATGAAGCCCAAATCCGTTACATCCTAAAATTTTACAACACGTCACTACTCATCAGGCTAAGTTGGATCGGCCATAAAAAAAATTCAAAGCTCATGAGCTACCCACAAACCCTTGTTTTTATGATATAGTCGATCGAATTTAGCATTTTTGATTAAATTTTTTACTGTGGTTTGTTCTCGTTTCTTTCATAAAGCATTTCCATCATAATTGCCTAGAAAACTCGTCACATTCCTATGAGCCTCGAGGTGATAGCTTCTCATTCCATTAATTGTTAATGATAAAAGTATTTTACTAAATTAGGAATTACCGCGTAGTGTGAAGAATATTGTCCCGCATAGGGTGAAGAATATTGTCCCGCATAGGGTGAAGATTTATCAATAAACGAGTAGCTTCTACGGTGGTAATTGGCGTAGCCTTGGTGTTTATGACCAGCCGCTGAGGATTCGTATTTTATAAGCGTGGAGGGTAAGGGATATATATATAAAATGCATACCCTACGCATAAATAAATCAGTACCCTTCGCGATGAGATAGAAATCTAATCATTCCTCGCTTATGTTAATTTGAAATCGCGTCGAATTGTCCAAACAATCTTGATACATCTATAAAATAAATCATTCACAAAACGTAAAATAATATATAAAAAATATAATCAATTTATGGAATTAGCGATTTTATGGATCGTATTAATACGCTCCATCATCGGTGTTCGTTCGCTCTTCATCCACAATGAGGGTTTTAAACCCTTCGTAGTACTCATCCACCTACGGAGTATTTGTGAGTATATATTGAGTTGGTTTTCCAAAACTCTTGTGTACTAAGTCTTCTTACTTGACATTTCTTTCCTCCCGAGCCTGGATGATTAAATATTGACCATGAAATGTGATTCTTTAGATTACACAAGATTTCATTCTTCGTAGTCGCCTTGCGTTGGTGGCAAAATCCAGATCAAGATAATTTGAGCCAAAGTATGCCGTCTCTTGATTTTAGAAGCTATAACAATGCCGCGTCAATACGACTCTTGTTACAAGCCATTTCCTTCAATCTATAAAGAAAGTGCTCAAACGAATACATTCAAGGGTTTTTTAGCGAAAACCACCCGCTCAATAGGGCAATTTGAGACAAACCACCCCTCCAACTTTTTTTTTAAAATAACCACCCCTTAATTGTAACGGTACTCAATCATGCCACCCCTTGCACTGTTCCGGCGTTGACTATCATGAAACCCGCCGTTGACTCATCTGAATTTTAATTAAATTTCAAAATAAATCTTAATTAAATTAATAATTACTAATCTAATCACATCATTCATATAAATAAAACTGCATATTATATTATTAAATAAAAAATATTAATAAAATAAAATAAACTAAGCTAAATTTTTATAATAATATAAAATAAATAATTTAATATCAATCAAAATTTATATTAATTGATAATTTTTAAACTGTGGTATGGTTCGGTTATGGTCCAAAATTATGACAATTATAATTATTATATAAAAATAAAAAAATTATATTATTAAATAAAACAAAAAATATTAATAAATTAAATAAACTAAGCTAAAAATATTACAGTAATAAAAAATAAAATAATTTAACATCAACCAAATTTAAATTAATTCATAAGTTTAAATTTAAATTATAAAAAAGGACCCAAAAATTATAAGAGTAATCATAATTATATGTGAATTAAAAGATAAATTATAATGTTACTAAAAATATTACTATATAAAAATTAACTAAACTAAACAAAAAAATTTTATATAAATATATAAATTAAATATAATTCGGAATATAATGTTAATAAGATTTTAAAATTTATTATTTATAAAACTGATTTGGCTACATTCCCAATGATATACAAATAATAATTATTTTAAAATATTTAGTTGAACATAAACATATAATTATAAAAATTAAAATATAATATTGCACGGTTCTGTTTTTTAGAAATTGTCTTTTAGATGGATGATGTGATTAGATTAGTAATTAATTAATTTAATTAAGATTTATTTTGAAATTTAATTAAAATTCAGATGAGTCAACGGCGGGTTTAATGATAGTCAACGCTGGAACAGTGCAAGGGGTGTCATGATTGAGTACCGTTACAATTAAGGGGTGGTTATTTTAAAAAAAGTTGGAGGGGTGGTTTGTCTCAAATTGCCCTATTGGGCGGGTGGTTTTCGCTAAAAAACCCTACATTCAATGATGTTGGACAGGACCTAGCAAGACTTTCTCCGCAATATGAATGGGCAAGTGCTCCATTGAGTGAAAATGGAGGAAAATACATCTCGTATTTGCATAACTTCTTATCAATATTATGCTTCCAATTTGTCATGCGTTCTATGTCCAAAGAAGAAGCGCAATAATCTCTAAAAAAGTTGAAATTTCAGCTACTCCTTCCCATCGATGTTTTGTAAGAAATCTTTTTGAAACCACACGCTTGGTTCTCAGACGCGTTAGAACAGAATAACTCATGTTCTTACAACAACATATGCGAAATAAACTAATCAACTAAACACCATACTCCCCCTTTTTGCCACAGAAAGTGCAAGGGTTCTCATAAAGTTCATTATACTTATTATTTCAACTTTGCTGAGTCAGAATTACCCATTTTTACTTCTTCGTCAGATTCCTCCTATGTGTCTGTTTTGGCTCATAATTTTCTGCAGCAGTACTTTGACCTCCTCTGTGTCTGTCTTGGCTCAAGCTTCCACCTCATGCAGTTGTGTAATCATCAACTTGAGCACATCTCCTGAAATGACTTTCTCACCAGATTCCTTCTTCAATAAACATTTCTGCAGAGATACTGGAACAGAAACATCAATATGATGATGACATGTAAATACCTTCCAATTAACAACCAATGGCCTTCCATTCTAGTTCAAGCGCTCCCCCTGCATCTGATGTTCTTGTAGGCTGATCCTTAGCTAGTCATCCTCAATCTCCTGAATAACTCAACCTACAACGTATATAGACTGTTCAATATAAGCTTTGTCAATCACTAACTTAGTAACTCGGCATCTTCCATCGCAGCTGCATATGTCTATATTGCTTGTCTCTTTTCTATCATATAAATAACCTACACCTATTGCCTCCGATAGCTCTTGATCACTTAAACTTTATACTGAGGCACCTCGTGATCAAGAGTTCCTGACACTTATCAAGTGTCAATGACACACAGACCTGGATCAAGTCTGAGTGCTTTAAACAGTGTGTATCCTATGATCTGAATTCTGGAGTGTTGCACATGATTCTTTGACATGACTATTGTGTTCTTACTGTCTTGGCAGATAATCAACTCCCCCTGGCTCAGGTCATACTTCTCTTGCATCTATTTCTTCCAACTCAACTGTTGACACCAACTCCTTACTGCAATATATTCTCCTTCAGTAGTAGACTGAGCAATACAGTTCTGTTCTTTGTTGAACCAGGATTCCTGATCATTTCCATAAAACATCCTTTAGGGTTGCTCTTCATATCAGCTGAGTTTCTACCTGAGTCCTCATCTGAGTTTCCATCTAAATCTTCATCTGAGTAAGCCACTATGCAAGGACTATTATCCTTCACGTATTTCCTGTCAGCCTTCTGTGTCACCATCATGCAATCACTAGCATCCTTGACATACCTTATATCAGCCTTCTGTGTCACCATCATGCAATCACTAGCATCCTTGACATACCTTATATCAGCCTTCTGTGTCACCAGGCTTTTCTCATACTGGATAAGAAGGGTATTGTCCACTCCCCCTTGAACATAGCTATGGTTGAATTCAGATTCATACTTTACTTTGGGTGCTTCCTTCAGCTCATACAATACCTTGTTCTGTGTATGACTCAAAACTCTATCACACAGGGTCAATTCTTTCTGCTTTAAACTTAGACATGTAGACTCAGCTTGCTCATGATTCAGCTTAAGCTCATAGCAGTTGTTAGATAGCTTGTTTCCTTCTAGGATGCATACTCCTTTCTTATCAGAAACCTGACACACGCTTTGTTTAAACGTAACTTCCATATCAGTGTTACAAAATTGACCAATGCTTAGTAGGTTTGCTCGGAGTCCGTCAACTAGCAAAACTTTTTTGATTTTTGGTAGTCCTCTTACTGATAAAGTTCCTTCCCCAATAACTCTACGTTTACCTCCAAATATCACATACCTTTCTTCAACGGGAATAATATCGGACAAGAACTTGGCCTTACCAGTCATGTGAGCAGAACACGCACTGTCGAAGTACCATTCATCCTTCTTCATATTCACAGATGAGTTAAATGCAACATAACAATAATAATTGTAGTACCGTGTGTCACGACTGTGAGGATGCAGTTTTCTGTATCTGTATCCTGTATCATATCTGTGAGAATAGGTTGGTTGTACAACATAATGTCCTTTAGGTATCGCATGTTGTATCAAGTGAGTATTCTGTCTCCAGTCAGATATCCACCTCCTTCTGTACAGTTTTAGAAATTCTGCACAACTAGTATGATTGTGACCATATTTGTTGCAGTAACCACATTTAGTATCATAATTTGACCATACCTTTGTCTCATGGTCATCTATTGTTGCTGTAACAAACCTTGTATCTCCTTTTCCTTCCTTTTTGTTGCACCCTATTGTGCTTCCAGTATGCTATCCAGTTGGTTTGTTCCTGTATTCATCATGCTAGTGTATTTCCTGAACCATTTCACTTCCATTTCAGTACCTGACAGTCTGTCTTTATACTCTATCAGCTTCTGATTCAGACTCTTGAGTTGATCAGTTAACATTACCACTTCTTTCTTGAGTTTTGTATTTTCTTCTAGAGTTTCTCCCCATTTGACATACAAGAGTTTGTATCTTTCTCCAATGACCTCATCAGAGATATCTGCATCACTCTCTGATGAGTCAGTTTCATCAACTTCACCGTTTGTTACAGCTGTCAAAGCCATGCGGTTCACTGTACCAGCCTCAGACTCTTCTGATTCTGAATCACTCCAACCAGACACCAAAGCATTCTGTTGTTTCTTGAGATAAGTAGGGCACTCCCTCTGTATGTGACCATATCCTTCACACTCACGACATTGTATTCCTTTGTCACGTTTTACCTCTCCTTCATTAGCTTTGAATTTACTGTACTTCTGATTATTTTTAGTTCCTGATCCAGATCCAACCCTGTGATGATCTCCATATCGTTTCAGAACCTTGTTGAATGTTTTGGACAGAAGAGCTATATTATCTCCTTCTGATTCACCGTCTGCTTCTACAGCTTCAACTTTTGATGTCACAGCTTCAATTTCCACCTCATGTGATCTTAATTGTCCCATTAATTCTTCCAATTTCAGGAGCTTCAGATCATGCATCTGACTGATAGCAATTCTGTGCATTGCGAACTTCTGTGGCAGAGCTCTTAGTGTCTTCCTCACCAGTGCTTCATTTTCTATAGGTTTTTCAAGCGCATGTGATTGATTTGCAATATCCATCACTCTTCCATTAAACTCTGTGATAGTCTCATCCTGACCCATCTTGAGACTCTCGAACTGATGATTCAGCATATCAAGTCTTGCCTCTTTTACCTTGTTTGTTCCTTCAAACGCCGTTTGTAGAGCATCCCACGCATCTTTGGCAGCAACATATTGTGAAATCAGAGTGTAGACATCCGGATCCACAGCCCCAAATATAGCATTCAAGGCTTTTGAATTAGCTGCTGAAGCTCTGTCTTCATCAACTGTCCATGAAGCTTCATCTTTAGGAATCAGATCTCCTGATTCATTTAAGACTTGTGGTGGTGTCCATCTGACAATAACATTTCTCCATGCTCTGTTATCCAGAGATCTGATATACGCCATCATTCTAGTCTTCCAGTAGGAATAATTCGTGCCATCCAGCATTGGTGGTCTGATTTGAGCTTCTCGATAATTCATCTTACTTTCCTAATTCTTTCAATTTCTGGTTCAGCGTCTGATTCAGATCTGTACTCACTCTGTGTATCGAGTGTCTGGCTCTGATACCAATTGAAACCACACGCTTGGTTCTCAGACGCGTTAGAAATCTGTGTTGCGATGAGTAGACACAGATATATGAATAACAGAATTAACAAGACTCAGAAATTTGTTAACCCTGTTCGGCTCCCGAGGGCTTAGTCAAGGGGGATTCTCCAATCCCGTGGAACAGCTTCACTTGTGTAAAAATGTGTTACAAGAAATATTGATCGAACTCCCTTCGTCACTATTTCAAACAATCTACACTACAGCCCAAGCTCCCCTTGGACAGATCTAACTCCCGTAAGATCGTAACAGACCTCCCGTCTGATTGACTCTGTAACAGCCTCCCGCTGTTGTAGTCTGAAGCTTTCCAATCGTAACAGACCTCCCGTCTGATTGACTCTGTAACAGCCTCCTGCTGTTTTAGTCTGAATTGTTTTATATGTGTTGTGGTGGAGACTTAATCTGATTGCCCCTCGATCTCTTCCCATCTGTTCTCCTTTTATTTCCTCTATCCATTGTGCATTGATCTTCTCATTGATGCTGAAGTAATGACAGATTAATTTCCATAGATTACTTTCCATAACGGTAATCTCAATAAACCTTGCATTTAATTTATGCTGGCTCCTTTGGTAACTCTTATCATTTACGTCATGGTCTTTACTCAGCTTCCAGATATTTCGCATGTGAATTTAATACGTCTTGAGTGGTAGCATTCATTACGTCGTGACTCAGATCACCTGCTTTGTCTATTCTGGTTCTGGACTCCAAAAAATTCGTCACTGCTACATTCTTGGATCATGGAGCTCACACTTTTGAATGTTATTTGCATAGAGACTTATAAGAAATGAGTTTCTTGTTTATCAAATCAACATGATTACCAATATTTGCAGCATAATCAGGAAAATGAAGTGTTCGCAATCACGAAAAACTTGTACCTTCTCTCCATCAACTAAATAATATTTACCCTTTGATGCTACAATCCTCCCCCAGATTGCGTGTAATTCTAGTTCGAGCCTATCACATATTGCCTCAATATCTAGATGACACTTTCGACCATCTTCTTTCTTTTACCCTTAACTCCCAACATAGTGTTGAAGAGATTGTTAAAAATTCCGTGCGAGTAAAATCTTTATTATGCCTTAATTTCCACCCACTATGGAAGTTCTCAAAAATAATTTGGTTTGTCCAATTATGTGTTCGGTCATCAAAGAATTATCTACACATCTACACAACTTGCAAAACATAATTATTTTAGGGACTTCACTCAACTAGCATTCGTCTCATCAAATACGTGATAAATAATGATCACTACCCGCATGGTTTGGTGACAACACTTGCAAAACATAAATGCTTTGGGGCCCTCACGTAACTGCTTTGTCCCATCAAATAATTATCTACACATCTACATCACTTGTAAAACGTAAATGCTTTGGGGACCTCACTCAACTAGCTTTTGTCCTATCAAAAAATGAGAAATAATGAACACTACCCGCCTGGTTCGGGTAACAATTACGAGTTGTAATGTTCAACGACCCATGTGTTAGAGAGATGAACTGTCAACCGTTCCACTTGAGTTATCAATCCTTTTACTTGATTTGTCAATCCTTCCACTTGCACAATGAATTGAGTTGTCACATCTCGACAAGTCACTTATTCTGACTTGTTAATTTGACTCCTCCACTTACATCATTGTTTAAATCATATGATATTATACCCTCAAAAGGTTAACTCTATAAATCCAAATACAATGGATGCCTATAAGGTAGACACTATAATATGATTGATAATACAACATCTTCAGAGTATGCACACGGAAAGTTGGAAGAACGTATTTTGTTTGGTACTGATCAAATATGGTCTATTAAGTCTAGTACTCCTCCATACCAAATTAATCCATGCACTATGTACCCAGTTTGTGTGTGGATAAGACTACTTTATAAGTGAATTATACATTCAGTGGGATGATGAAGAGTCTACCGTTGAAGGACCAATGAACGAGGAAGTCCCAAATCCTAATGATGAGTTAGTCGATAAACCTACCACCACGATAATGGATTCATCGAGTAACGTCAAGAGGATTTCGATGGAAGAAAAAATAGTATGATTTCATTTTATCAAGTTGTTGTATTATAAGCATATTAATGCTTACTATTTTTGAATAAGTGTGTTATTCCTTATTCAATTTTTTACAAATACAAACTTCAATTAATAAAGGGGTGTCTACATACCACTTAGGATTACAACATAGATTTAGAAAATAAAATGAAAGCTTGAGATGATAGTTTCAATGAAATGCGATAGAAATACAACATACGTTTAATAAAAAGTTCCAACATAATTTTCGCTCGAATCACTATGACTTTGGCTTTAGGATAATCTGCATTTGTATAATAGATATTTTAATTCAATTACAATCTGTTTTAATTGAAAGGTAAGAAGTTATTTGATCTATTTACAACTCTTACCGTCACAATGTGATCACTGAGTGTCAGTAGATCTTCCTCACACATGTAAATGGTCTACACATAGTAACCTAAATAGAGGAACATCAATATTAATATGTTCATTGTTAATTATTATTAAAATGATCCATATATACTCAAATCTTTCAGAACTAGTACTGCACCCTTGTCTAAAGTTTGGGCTTTGGGACTTTTCTCCATAAGTGAATTAATTATATACCCGTGCATTCGACTTGTTGGATCTTCAAAATTGCATCCAAACCCATTATTTTCTCCAGAGGATCTAATCTTACAACCATAACGACCACCTGCAAAACAATAAACAATATTGGGGGTTGGTATAGTCCAAATTATGAATAGTTCAATATACACTTATTTTCTTGATCTTCTTATCGGGTATTCTGATAATAGAAGTAATAGGTGTACATTCTTCCTCCCAAAAAAGTCTATAACTCCAAATCAAAGTAAATTTTGCAGTTTTCCATGCATATTGATAAGGCACTTTCATATGTCGTTTTGAGTCCTTTATATTGTGCTTGTTTATATCATTTAAAGTATAAGATTATGCTTTTGGTGTAGTTTTATTTCAAGTGTACATGAATGCTAAGGATGAAAGTGCAGTAAAAGATGAACAAACCAAAGGCTTTATCCTCAGAAGAAACAATCCAAGAAGTCAAGAAACGAGCACGGACATTTTAGTCGAGCGCGCGAGTCACATCTCGCGTAATTGGGTCGCGCACAATTGGGCCGATGACGTCAGTAGACAACTGTCTAAGTCGGTGATGACTTCAGCATGCGCAGAAAGATTTCCAAATTCCAAACTTAGAAGATAATGAGAATTTCCTAGATTCGATATTACCTCATTTGTCGCGGAAACCCTAGGGGATTGTCACTCTAAATAGAACATGTTACGGAATTCAAAGGAAGCAGAATTTTAGAGAAGTGACACAGTAGCTGCCGGAATGACTAGACGTGAACGTGCGAAGCCAGAGCGATGCGCCAGATCCGATCATACACGCACAGGCTACTTTGTCCATTATTTACTTGTTGTTTTCACATTCAAATCTGAGATGTTTATGTTCAACATGAGTAGCTAACTTTCTGAATTCAGTTTAGACTTTGAACTATGAATAATATATTTTGAGGTTTTATACTTAATGCATGATAAGTTTAGTATTATTACTTCAAACGTAATTGCATGATAATCAGATTAGATAGTTAAGCGAAGCCTTTACCCGCGGACGTAACTATGTAATCTATTATCTATTGTTAAACTATTAGAGGTACGTTACTGTGAATGGTTAGGAGTAGCACTAGGATAGTTAATCACTACTTTTACAGGATTCGTGGTTAATTCGACTAGATTTGTTAGTAATATCATATAAACCTTTACCAAAATATATGTGTGTGTTATTAAGCCTTTACCGGACCATAACTCACGTGAACTTAATATCATTGATGTTCTGTAACCAGTGATAAGCATAAAGTTCAAAGGAATAAGTCTAAGCTGAGCTCATCTCTAAATTGTTAAACAACTCGTTAATTAGTGTCCTATTGCGCGCCAGTAGTTCTTGCACGCTTACTTCTTTTCAACTCACTCTCACTCATAAACTCCGATCTTGTTCTTTACTTTGCAGAAGAAGATCACTTTTCACCGTTCCCTGTGGATTCGACCCCGTACTTACAATTGTTATACTAGTGAAGTTAGGGATAAATTTATAGCACTCAACGACGTGCCGTCACATAGCCACCCCAATCAGGTGTAATCATTCGTTCCCTATGCTTTTTATAAAACTCTTTTTCTATTTGCTCTATAATTTTCTTACCTCTATGAGACATGACTATAAGGTATGGAAATTAGTACTTGAATGTAAAGAAAGAACTCGTGCATCTTACACTTACCAATCATCAAGTATTTATAGGAAGAATGTATCAATTTAATAATAATAATTATTTATATAATTTTTTCAAAGAGTTATGCATTATTTCATTTCATTAATTTAACCATCATTTTTCCGCCTCCAAACTGCCTCCAAACTTTGACTTTGGAATAATCTGCATTTGTATAATATTTGATATTTTAATTCAGTTACAATCCGTTTTAATTGAAAGGTAAGAAGTTATTTGATCTATTTACAACTCTTACCGTCACAATGTGATCACTGAGTATCAGCAGATCTTCCTCACACCATGTAAATGGTCTACATATAATAACCTAAATAGATGAACATCGCCAACAGAGTGGTGCTCTGTTGGTTGAGGAACCTGACAAAGGAACCTCAGGATCATGGTTCGAACCCTGGCCTCACCATTATTCCTCAGATTTTCTAGGGATTCATTCCTCCCGTCTGCGCGCGTGGAGGCTGTTCATTCTTCCCGCCTATGCGTGGAAGCTGTCGATTGATGCTCAATGCTTGGATATTGATGGATTATTGAAGTTCATTGGTGGTAGTGCCTAGATGGCTTGTGCGATCAAAGTATTAGTTGTACTCGATGAATATGTAATATCTTGTACTCAATTGTAAACCCACCCATCAAAAAAAATAAAAAAAATAGATGAACATCAAAATTAATATGTTCATTGTTAATTATTATTAAAATGATCTATCTAAACTCACATCTTTTAGAACTAACACTGCACCCTTGTCTAAAGTTTGGGCTTTGGGACTTTTCTCCATAAGTGAACTAAATATATACCCGTGCATTCGACCTGTTAGATCTTCAAAATTGCATCCAAATCCATAATTTTCTCCCAGAGGATCTAATCTTAAAACAACGACCACCTGCAAAAAAATAAACAATATTGGGCGTTGGTATAGTCCAAATTATGAATAGTTCAATATACACTTACTTTCTTGATCTTCTTATCGGGTATTCTAATAATTGAAGTCATCCATTCTTCCTCCCAAAAAGTCTCTAACTCCAGTAATATTTTGCAGTTGTCCCATATCCACCCCCAATCAGGTGTAACCATTCGTTCCCTATGTTTTTTATAAAACTCTTTTTCTATTTGCTTTTCAATTTTCTTTCCTCTATGAGACATGATTAAAAGGTATGGAAATTAATACTTGACTGTAAATAAAGAACTCGTGCATCTTACACGTACCAATCATCTAGTATTTATAGAAGAATGTATCAACTTAATAAATTGTTATTATTTATATAATTTTTTGAAAGAGTTATGCATTATTTCATTTCATTAATTTAACCATCATTTTCCGCCGACAAACTGCCTCCAAACCGCCGATATTGTAGATTCGTCGGTATGCCGCCGGTAAATCGGCGAAAAACTACCGACAAGCTTCTAACAAAATGGCGACGAATTTAATTAACCATCAGTCGACATTCCATTATTAGCCCAACTGTTTATGCGACTCTACACCTTTATCTCCAAGTACTTAAAATAGCGTATCTTCACTCTGCCATTAAAAAAGAAATTTCAAGGTATACTTAAGGTAAGTAGCTCTCAACAAATTCGTTTGACTCCAAAATTTCTTCTTCGCGTAAAAGCTTCGAGAAAATTATATAACTTTTAATTGGGTTGAGTTGTTGACCTGAGAGGTTACAAAAGTCTTCAATTTTGTACCTCGGGTTCCTTAGACAGTCTTTTAATCTATTTGTAAAAATCAAAAGGTCATCTGTATAGAAAGAAGATTTATTATTAGTGCGTTTTTTTTTAAAATAGGGGTGGATATAACATGATACTACATCGTCGTTGATGGCCTTTCTAGCTAGAATAAAGAGCTTTGCAGACAAAGGATTTCCTTGTCAAAGAACTTTAGTTGCGTCAAAAAAATCATAGATTGACATCCGATTTAAATGAGAACCTGCATGAGAAAATGCTACTAAGATTAAATTACACCAGTTTTCAAAGAACACTACTGCTCTTAATTCTGAGAATGAAATTACAAGATATGCGGTCATCAGCCTTACTCATATCTAACGGACTCGGATCCGGTAATGCGCAGCTATTTGTTGCGAGGGTGAAAACGACGTCGTGTTGACGTTTTTACTATAACCCTACGTAGTTTGAGTGAACCCTTTACTAAAACTACGTAGTTTTGGCTCGCATTAAATAGCTTTCGCTGCACTGGATCTTAATCCGGTAACTTAATAACCACGCTGCCTCCCACTATTTTTGAATTCAAGTCGTGCATGCACTAACATATGAGCCAGCACAATATTGCTATGAGTTGTGCTGATTACATTTAGCAGCCACTTCGCTAATCTCTTCATTTGTATTTTAGAGATTACATTATGGCTGAAGTTGCAAAGGCTGATAGGGGAAAACTGCAAATAACTATGACTGAAGTTGATCTAAGATAAAGTTTTAGGTGGACAAGTTTTTGTGAGTTGGAAGGACATCGTTTCAATCGTTGATTAATATGAATTCAACGGTTGATGTTTGTAACTGTCAATCTCCTACTGCACATGTTTTTTGTAAATCCAACCGCCCAGTTTAATTAAAAGCTAACTTAATATCAACCGTCAAATTAATCAAATCAACGATTGAAATTATGTACTTGTATCCTACAAAAACTTAATGTCCCTCTCAATCCTATTCTCATTATTGTACACAAACTTTCGCAACATACAAACAGTAGGTACTTTGCATTACGCGAAAATAATAACACTCCTCAACAAATATCATAAACCATTTGTGCAATTTTTTTCAATTGACGTTGAAAAGTCAAACACTTTTGTTTGTATTTCGTTGTGCATTCTCAAAGTTGAAAAGTCAAACACTTTTGTTTGTAAGTTTAATCATGCCAATGCAATTCTCAAAACTTTCAGATTCAACATGAGCAGAGTTTACAGCGCGCTGAGCCTCCTCGACAGCCGTGTCGAATCCAAATGACCTATCAATGACTGGAATATCATTATCTATTGTTTTAGGAATTCCGACTACTGAAACTTTTAGACCACGTCTTCTGATTTCCTCGTCTATTTCAGCAGCCCCTTTCTGCGTTTCATGGCCTCCTATAATATAAACCTGATTGATTCTACGATCTTGAATACTATCAACTATTTTTCTAGTAAAATGATCGCCTTGAGAACTGCCAAGTATCGTCCCACCACGTTTATGGATATCACTCACAATTTTATGAGTCAAGTTTATAGTATTTCGTGCGTAAAATCCCCTATACCCTCCATGTATTCCGAGCACATTGTTGACACCATACATGTGATATAATCCGCATACTATTTCTCTAATAACTGTGTTTAACCCTGGGCACAACCCTCCGCAGGTTACAATGCATGCACGAACATCATCAGATTCAAAGTAAACACTTTGGCGAGGACCAGCACGTCGAAAGTGCACTCCTCTTGGACTGCTTGCATGAACAACAATCGTTTCAGCAATTTTGTCATCTTCATTGACAAAATACTGCCTTGCAACAGAATATGCGGGAAACATTTTGATGTTGGAGATTTTTTTGAAAAATATCTCTTTTACTGAACGTGGTCGAAGCATCATGCAAAAGAAGAGATATGATACGAGAAAAATATCAAGAACAGTTAAAAAAAGATATCAGTAATCATGACATAATCACAGGAAGTGGATTACATCAAGACCTGGAAACATACGTTGGGGTTCTCATTATAAGATATTGTTGCGACTCACTGAGTTATTTTCTATAGTTTTGGAAGTACTCGAATATATTGAAGATGAAGGTTCAGATACTATAAAAAGGCGTCAAGCGAATGGGTTACTCAAATATTTGCAGTCGTTTGATTTCGTATTATATTTGCAACTGATGCTACTTATTCTGGCATGACAGATTCTTTATCTATGGCTCTCCAAAAACAGGAACAAGATATTTTGAATGCTATGTCCTTAGTGACATCAACAAAGCGACAACTACAAACAATTAGACACTGTGAGTGGAATTCTCTTATGTCAAAAGTGTTATCATTTTGCAAAGAGCATGATAAATTCATTCCGAAATATGGAGGGTGAATTTATTGATGCAAGCAGACCTAGAAAAAAACCAACATTTCAAATTTACAACATCTTCAGCGAGATTGTTTTTATACAATAGTGGATTTGGTACTTCAAGAGTTTGGCGACCGCTTTAATTAGGTTAATTCAGAATTGCTTATTTGTATGACTTCGTTGAGTCTCGTTGATTCGTTTCGCCTCTTTGATCATTCAAAGTTCATGATACTGGCCAAATTTTATCCTGATGACTTTGATTTTGGAGAACAAATCATTCTTGAACATGAACTTCCACTCTACATTGACAATATACAAGAAGATGAAAGATTTTCAAACTTGAAGGATCTTGGTGCTCAGTCTAAACTTTGGTATTTCGACTGCTGAAACTAGTTTTGACATTGCATGTTGCCACTGCAACAGTAGAAAGATGTTTCTCGGCAATGAAGATTGTGAAGATATTTTTTTGTCCGATTGCCTTGTTTGTTACATCGAAAAAGATTTATTTCATCGTGTTAGTAACGATGATGTGATAGCACGTTTTATGAAAATGAAAATTCGTAGATAGCAGTTGTGATGAAATATTAATAAAGATAATTTTTTTTTGATCCCGTTCAAAAAAATTCCTGCCTCCGCCACTGATGATGGTAAAGAAGATGTGTGGTTGCAAGGCTTAAATGAAAGAGGCTGGTTCTCAAGTCAGGGAAAGGGTGAGGACTCTGACAAACATCAGTATTCAAGTAATCTACCAATTGAACCGGTGAATTGAGCTCAAGCCGATCTCTAAAAGGAGTGCGAACAGCGCTCGACCGACAAAATCTGGAAATGGACGAGCAAGTCAACGCTCCATTTCTATCTCGGTCAAACAGTGAACATCATAAAGAGCGTGAGAGTGTGCTTTGCAAGACATGGTTGGAGACGAAGAAGCTAGTGGCGGTTGCAGCTCCGTCCAGTTTTAGTAGACTCTCATTGTTTTCTGTCACTGTCGTTTCTCAAGCATTTGCTGGTCATCTCAGCGTCCGTGAACTTACTGCTGTGTCCATTGCTTGCACCGTCGTCATTGCCATCAGCTTTGGCTTTCTGGTAACTCCATTTTGTTGCTTTTTTGGATCCTCAGATTTGAGGGTTCAGAAAAAGTTGATTTCTAATCGACTCTATTTAGTAAATTTTGCTGATCGATTCAATAGAATGATGCTTTGCTGATTGATGCTTTAATGTACTTGACTTGCTTGATTTACGATTGGGGTAATGTGTGTAGCTGGGGATGGCAAGTGCGCTGGAAACATTGTGTGGTCAGGCTTATGGAGCGAAACAGTATCACATGCTAGGAATATATCTGCAACGATCTTGGGTTGTCATCTTTATTGCTTCAGTTTTGCTGTTACCACTATTCATATTCGCAGCTCCAATTTTGGAACTAATAGGGACTTCCAAGGAGGTGGCTGAGATATCGGGTGTAGTTGCAATTTGGTTGATACCACTCCATTTGAGCTTCCCTTTTCAGTTCACCTTGCAGAGATTCTTACAAAGCCAGCTCAAGATGGCTGTAATTGCTTGTGTTTCTGGTGGTGCTTTACTTTTTCACGTGATTATAAGTTGGCTGTTCATATACAAATTAAGATTAGGGGTAGTTGGAATCGCTCTGACTATTGACGTGTCGTGGTGGTATCGGTTTTATGCTTGCTTGGGTACTCTGTTGGTGGTCGGTGTAGAGAGACGTGGACTGGATTTTCATGTGAAGCATTTACTGGTCTGTGGGATTTTTTCAAACTTTCTATCGCTTCCGGAGTCATGTTATCGTGAGTGCTCCCTGATTCTATTGCCATTTCCTTTTTGTTGTAATATTTGAATATAATTAATTTATCTGGTGTTTGCAGTATGGAGAATTTTTACTACCGAGTACTGATTATTGTTTCTAGCCAGATGAAGAATACAGAGGCTTCAGTTAATGCGGTGTCTATCTGGTTGGTTATTACCCAGTCATCCATTCTTCCCACATTAGGCATGGATGACACATCAGATTCTTAATAGTTAATTTTTTGCGCAGCATAAGCATATTTGCCTGGGAGTCCATGATTATGCTTGGTTGTCTGGCAGCAACCGGGTATTGCAATGTTTGTATTTTATTCCTCCATATCTTCCTCTTTCGATACTGAAACTGAACTTGCAACAGAATAAGAGTTACCCTGTCAGAATTTAAGATAATGAGAAAAAGACTGTGCTCCACCTTCAATCTTCCAATTCATGACAAAATGCTGCCTGATCAAACTCCTTTATTTGATTATTCTCAGTGTTCGAGTAGCAAATGAGTTGGGGGCAGGGAATGCGAAAGGCGCTAAATTTGCAACCAAAGTGTCAATTCTGATTGCCTTAGTGCTGGGACTGGCATTTTTCTCAGTAATCATGGGATTCGACAAGAATATTGCGATCATATTCACCTCCAACAATGAAGTCATTAGTGCTGTTAATGATTTTGCAGTTTTGTTAGCATTTACTATATTCCTCAATAGCTTTCAACCAATTCTGTCCGGTGAGAAGTTTTTCCTTTATAATTTTGACACAATATTTTGTTTGGCTGAAAAATCACATGTTCGGTTCCAGGCGTTGCCATTGGATCTGGCTGGCAAGCATTAGTAGCAGTGATCAACATAGGCAGCTATTATGCAGTTGGAGTTCCTATTGGAATTATTGCAGGATGGTTTCTGCGGTTTGGAGTTAAGGTTTGTGAAACTTCATTTTTGAGATTCGTAGCCTACGAGTTTTTGATTCTGTGGCTTATTATGTAACATCGTTATTCCACATTATGATGAGCTGAATTCAAAAAGATTAAACTCTGCACTTTGGTAATTGAACAGGGAATGTGGTTGGGTATGCTCAGTGGGACTTTGGTACAGACAATCGTTTTAGCAGTTGTTGTCTTTAAGTGTGACTGGGAGATGGAGGTAAATTTCGCCAAGCTTCTTTGATATAACAACCCCTACATGTCTTGTATATTTGATTTTTGTAGTTGACGAACTTGTTGACAGGCAGAAAATGCTTCAAGGCGTATGGGAAACAAATCATTTATGGCCGCTTAGCATCATATTTGTATTTGGTTATTCATTTAAGTGTCGAGGAGGCTCAGCGCGCTGTAAACTCTGCTCATGTTGAATCTGAAAGTTTTGAGAATTGCATTGGCATGTTTGTATTTTGTTTCTCATTTCGAATTCTGCAACATGTATTTATGGGTTGCGTTACTTTATGTTCTAAAAGTGATTTGCAACATATATTTAATGCAACACATACTTAAATGTTGCATAAAATTTATAAAACATAATCCTTATGCAACAACAAAGCCGCTATGTTGCAAAGTGATGAAAATGCATAGTGACTACAAATATAGTTATTTGATTATGCTATAGAGTTTTCATTTGATCATAAAATGTATTTAAATATCTGTGAATTTATAATCGAAGTAAAACATTACAATGACACATCTATAATAATTGTAATCGAAAGAAATTTGGGGTTTAAATTTTTTTTTTTGATAGCGGTTACAATGGGTACATTTCGTCTAAGATCTCATGCATGAGAATCCTATTCTAATCACTAGTAGCACAGGTCACAACGGACACCTTCACCCAATCATTGACAAGCATGTTTAGCCAATTAAGCGCGCATGTCTCTCCGCTCTGCTTACACGACCACTTAATGAACACTGACGCGAACAAGCCCCACGTCCAAAGGCAAGCAAGGAAGAAAGCCTCCTGCACAACACACACAACCTCCTCGCTCACGCGGGAGGAAAGAAAGACCTCCTCGCACGAGGCGGGAGGAATGAAGCCCCAGAAAAAATCTGAGGAAAAGTGAACCCTGGCCCTGAGGTTCCTTTGACAAGTCCCTCAACCAACAGAGCACCACTCTGTTTTAAATTTAAAACATGTAAAGTTTTAATTTCTAGAAACAACGTTAAATGACACCTTCGTCAAACTAAAATTTGAAAGAACATACTTGTAGTATTGAATAGAGCATTTAGGTTAATATTCATAACTAAGAACATCAATAAAAAAACATTGTAATTAAACCCATAACACGCGAATTGAAAATTATGGTTGTTCAATACTTTTTGCATCACTAGGATGGTGTCCTATCGGTTAGAGCATGTTTGCAAATGCTCTAGGACCTAGATAGGGTGTCCAATAAGACGGGTCGGTCCTAACCCTAAAATGTAAGGTCCGAGTCCGGCCTATCCAAAAAATACGAACCTTTTCAAAAAGTTTGGGTCGGACCTGTTTAAAATTATAAAGATAGTATACTTTAATTTTGAAAATAATATATATTTGATATTTAATTTTTTTGGTCAGGCTTTTTCGGGTCTTGTATCAAGCCGAACTTTTCGGGCCGAGCGGGCTTCAAAATTTAAGCTCTATCCCGTTCCGCAGCTTTCGGGCTGTAGGACTTTTTTCGGGCTTTAGGATTTTAGCGCTAAATGGACACTCCTGTTCTTAGGTTCAATCCTAGACACCACACTTACACTGTAAATTTGTAATTGTATGATGCTTGCTTTGGTGGAGCTACATGGAAATGCTTGATTGGAGTTGCATAGAGGTGATTGATTGGTGAATTCTCAAAAGAGTGAAAGACTTAATGAAGAAGATGCCTTACATAGAGATGATTCATTGGTGAATTCTCAAAAGAGTGAGAGACTTAATGAAGAAGATGCCTCACATGGAGATGATCTATTGGTGAATTCTCAAGATGAAGAAGTGACTAAGAGAAATTTGATGCTAATGGTAGATACTTAATAAGAATTGTATAGGTTCGAGATACTAATAAGAGTTTAAATAGTACCGTTATTCGTTGGATGATTCCGAAATGTATAACAACAACGAGTCGGATAATATAATTAAAGTGAGTGAAAAGGGTAAATTAGCAATTGGCGCGTGTCTAATGGAGCTTCTATTCTATTCTACCCTCCAGCATGAACCTTGCTTGTGTGCCATTACTGGGTTCCATGATACAATTATTGAGCTAAAGAACAAAGAATATTACAGAACAGATAGATGCTTTATCATAACATCTACATTCTACACTCATCTTCTCGCCAATTCTATAAAGTTTATAGAATGACCCAAAAATATCCCCTCAACAAAAAAAATTGCACCATTTGTTAAATTCCAAATGCTCAACTTTTACAGACACTTACAAAACATAGAACAAAACACTAAACCACACACTGTCATGCTCTCATTTCATCAACTTCATGTTCATGAACTTGCCTTCAAAGACACCTTGTCATACATCAAAATGATTTCAATTTCAATGGAGAAGGCACACCCTCAGAACAATTATCTTAACATTCATATCCCTAATCTCTACCATGATGTCCTAATCCATGTCCCAATCTCAAACCTAATAATTCAGAGGATATTTCCCCACAAGTCTCCTACAAGGTTCCCTTCCGAAACTGATATCCCCGTCTTTATTCACACATATCATCCCATCTCAAATAATCCTAAAGACATCTCTTGATCAGTACCACACTCGAGGTTGTCCATCTGGTAATCTTGTCTGTATCACTAATGAGCCAGGACGAACGTTTACAAGGTGACTCGAACCCTCGAGCTTTCCAAACACAAAATTAATAAAAACACTTTCATTTGTTTCAGCAATCTTACATATATCTCTATAGTCGAGCTACTACATAAGACGCTGCAATTTGTAAGATTTAAATATAATGGGAGTTTGAAGAAATTTTAAGGCTAAAGAATTCGGAATTTTTTTTATAATAGACTAATTACCAGCAGATTCTTAGTAAATTATAACATGTCCAACTCCAAGAAATGTTTAAATGTGTTGCCGACTGACTTTCATCTTAAGTTATCCTGATCAGAAATCCTTGAGAAGCTTACGGACCTGCTCCAAGGTCACAAATAGCACCACTGTAAACGGCCCTTGTCTAGAAATGGTTGGAATAAATCCCTTGTACAATGCCATAGGGCCTTCAGCCTTAATAGTCTTCATTGCACAATCCATCGCACCAGCGTAAGGTGGCGGTTTCCCAGCTTCTACCTTCATATTCATCACCCTAGTCTTGATCACATCCACTGGGTTTGATGCCACCGAGGCCACAAAACCTGCTGCAAAACTAGCCGTGACATGAGTCCCAATTCCATCATTCATCAGATTTTTCTTAAGAATTGCTTCCTTGATCTGATCATATGTGGCCAGTTGTGACGATGTCACCAGCATAGCTCGTGTCATGGTCATTGTCGAGCCGCGCCAAAGACTTGTCACGCCTTCTTGTTTCGTCATCTGACCAACAGCATCCACAACACTCTTGTAGTTCCTACGCTGAGCTGCAGGAAGTCTTCCATCAGCCTGCATCCTCACCATCGCCACATCAGCAGGATTTCCAACAGCTGCACCTATCGCGCCGGCTGTTAAACCAGCTCCAATCTTATGCGTTAAAGGCATGACTTTCGTCTCTGGATCGGTCCATTTCGTTTTCATAATATCATAAAGCCCCATACGCGTTGTGGAGTAGAGTGTCTGACGGAGCACCGTCGCAGACACGCCGGAGAATAACCCAGTGAAGCCATTTTGTCTGACGATACTCACAGCCATAGCTACCGGTCCGATCTTCGGCTGTGGAGCGAGTTTCACAGCTTCAACACCTGCGTGCTGAAAGGCGAGAGCGGGTCGGGGTGCCGGAACTCCTGATGACTCTCCTTGAAGCTGCATCCTGACTTTGATTAGATCCAGTGGATGCGTCGAACATCCAGCAACGACTGAGGCGATTCCACCTTCGACAAACCCCTTAACTGCCATCCTTAATTTCCTCGAACAAATATAAAAATCGAAACTTTCTCGTCAAAGATCCGACCTTTCAATCCGGAAATCAAAACCCAGATCACAAAATGTGAAACTAGAGATGGGTTTGATCGATCGGATCGTATTCAGTTCGCCAGAGTTCAAGCGATAAGGGGAGAGATGCACGGGACGAATAGGATTCTAAGTGGCGTTAGATTGAAACGAAATGGAATATTGGAATGTGAGATGAACTCGATATTGAGGTGATGATGGGGTTTTATACGCGTAGGAGGGGAGTGTGGAGACGGCAGAGATTTTAATCTGAGGAAGAAGACAACTATGGCGACAAAATGTAATTTCCTTTTTTTCGTATTATATTTGGTTTCTAAATATTTAATTAGCAGTGAATTAAATTTATATTTTTAAAATTTATTCATGTCGCAGATACTAGATGGCTAACCGATAGATCGTTACTCCTTGTACGTGAATTAAATTTATACGATTGGATTTTGATGTTTTTATATTTTTAATCACCATCTGTTTTTTCATTCGAAATCAACGGTTGTAATTGTCTCTTTAATTTATATATAAATTTATGTAAAGGTTGCAGTGGTTGATTTTATTAAGTGGCGATGTAATGTAATTATGTTATATTTCCAAAGTATAATTTAATCAGTCTATATTTTATCAATTTGGGAAAGTGGAATAAGTTGAGTTACATTTGTAAGGAATTAATAGATTCTATAATTTTGGGAAAGTGGAATCATTAGAGTTACAGTTGTTATTGTGTATAATGAAACTCTGCACTACTTTAATTGGCTATACTCCTCTAGATTAAATTAGCTTCACAATTAATTGCCATTGTGATGGTTTATAAGACATGTCCACAGATATATGTGAATGTTATTTTCATAACAATGAACCCCTTTTTACTACATATTTAAATTGTTTAAATTTGATTATTTTATAATCCATGAAAATTAAAGGAAAACATATAAATTTTGTATTAGCGTGAAACAATTATCTATATAGTTTCTTATTAAAAACCATCCAATATGATATAAATAAAAAACCTTCAAATCCACCTGTTTAAAATATTTATAAATTCAACTGCAAAAATTTAGTAAAAAATGAACTCAATGGAAAAGTTCAAAGAGGACGAATAAGTAACGTTGAGACACAATCTCGATCATTGATTACTAATAATTCAACGAATGAGATTTAAACAAAAAATAACCATCAAATCCACTCATACATATTTTTGCAAATCCAACCACCCAATTATTTACAAACCAACTTTAATTTCAATCGTCAGATTAATTAAATCAATGAATAAAATTATATCATATCATCTTATAAATATTTATCGTTTTTTCTGATCATTTTTTTATGAACTCAATTTTTTTATAAATTTATTCCTACGTCGCTCAAGAAGGGGAGAATTTGAATCATCGACCTCTGGGATCAGAGACAGTAGAGACCGAATAGTTGACAGGCCGTTACTTCTTGTGCATATGAACTCAATTATAACTATTGAGTTAATAAAAATCAACAACATACTAAATAGTTTGGTCTCATAAATTTACCTTAACAACTCAATAAACTTTTGTAATATTTAAATTGAAGTAAATTCCTAAAGTATTTATAGCATGTGAGAAGAGCAGGTTAAAGCAAGTTGGAAGCCGTTGAGCACAATTGGTTTGACTCTTTCTTTAGTATTTGTTCTTTGGCAACTTATTGTTCTGAGTATTCAAAGCCCGTGGTGTGCAATGTTGCTAATTGGGCTATAAATGAGGCAAGCTATTGATAGGTTCCAAATTGTCAAACTATTTGCTATAAAACTTTGCCAATTAGTGAGTGATATTTTTGGGTAATAATAGGAAAACTTAATAGATTATTTTAATTAACTAATTCATACCTTAAAAATTTTAAAATTGAAACTAATAATTTATTTGAAATACAAGTTTAATAAGTTTAAACTATAGAAAAACTCAATTTTGTACAAAACATTTGAACTAAATGATTTATGAATGATATGATACTTGTAAAAGTTTTTTATTTTTGAAATAATTATAAACTTAACCCTTGCAGAAAAGTTAATGAGGTGGGTTATATGGGGAGGTTAATTGCAAAGTCAATTTGTAATGGTGGAACCATCTTGTGTACATCGCAACTATTTAATGTGAGTTAAAAACTGCGACATTTTGGCGGTTTTTAACTACTATAAATCTAAGTAGTCTTTCTAAACTCTTTACATAAATTATGTCATTTAGCTCGTTATAAATTGCTGCACCTGCATTGGATCTGAATCCTTATAATGGTAGTTCATAAAATTGCACCTAAATGCAGTTTTTATAATCAACGCTATACTCTTTCATGGCTGGATTATTGTTGCACACCAATCATCTGGCCTAAGAGATCCTGCCAAGTGCGGATTAATGATTTGAGAGTATTTAAAACCATTTCATAAGATATTATTGTATTACAAATATTATAAGAAGAGTAATCAAGTCCAGTCCATATAATTTTATTAGTTGAAGAAAGACGTAATCAGGATAAGCAGGAAGTGCTTCAAAGATGAAAAGAGTTTATGAGGAATCTTTTCATTAAAATTAGGGTTAATTACGGATAACCACCCGTATAATATGCTACATTCCACCAAACCACCTCTATATTGTAATAATACATTCCACCACCCTTATAAGTATAAAATTTCCAATCAACCACCCACGCACTGTACTGTCACCGTTACCGTTAAATATATTAATTTTTTAATATAATAATAGTATTTTTATTACAATACACCACCTCTATAATAAATATGTTTCCACTTCGCCACCTTTATAATCAATTTTGTTTCCATTTAACCACATCTCCGTTAACCGCCGTTAACTGAGGTGGTTCTTTGGAAAGTTTTTAATTATAAAGGTGGTCGAATGTAATATTACAATACAGAGGTGGTGGCATGGAATATGACATATTATGCGGGTGGTCATCTGTAATTAACCCTTAAAATTATGTTTAAGCAACATATGACAGATTCCACTAGCTATTTGAGGACTTGAATATAGAGTGGAAAGGACGATCAGCGTTTAAGTACATTTATATTCTTAATTTATATTTACAAGATTACATTTTAATCGTACATCTGATACACTACTTTATTAATTGGGTGACACATGTCTATCTTTTGGGATAAGTGAATAATACTCAATGCAATTGAGTCAGTGCTTGTCATATGACACAAAACTGATAAAGTCATGAATGAGATGAATGGTCGAGATGTGACCTTACAAATGTAAATTAAAAATATCAATATATATTTGAACGCTCCTCGAAAATGACATGATAGAACTATTTTTTGATGACGGTAGAAGTGGAAAGGTGACATGAGATCGACTTGGAGGCCTTTTGTTATCTATAAGTTTTCAGCTTGTCATCCTTAAGGAGGCATTACTATTTAATTTTTTTCTGGATCAGATCAAAGGATTTTATTTGTATATTTATTTTGTGAATTATGAAAGTAACGCAGTTTCACATCATGACCATGGAAGAGCTTGACTGGATGTGTTTTCTATTTGTCTTTAGGTATATCTGATGATAAAAGTGACTGATGAACGTATCCACTCCACAAACAGCAGATTAAATTTACAAATGGTGCTGAGGTGTACTCAACAACTCAAACTCCTCTTAAGGTATTCAAGTGCTACTGTGCTAGTCGCTATATTTTTCAACTACTGATATTAAGTACTTCTTCTTTTTAAATTTATTTCTATTAATTCAAGGATTAGCAGATCGCGACTCAAGATTAAAATGCATTCAAAAGAGCTCGTAAAAAGTATTTTTGGGATATGAATACTCCCAAGTTGTTTGTGCGTAGTTTTTAGATCACATGCAATATGAGTTCAGATGATTTAGAAGTTGATCACAGTATTACACCTTTCCAAGGAGTTTGCCGGAGGGTTTGATTTGGCCGAGTCCAACTATGAATATGGCTTGCTAGCGAAAGTTTGAAATTAATTTTTTTGTCGAAACCATCCAATTTAATATGCCAATCTGAACAAAACCAACCCTCCAATTTATTTTTTAAATAACTATTCTTCAATTTAAATTTCATTTAATGCAGCCAACCGTCACTCTTTCTTATCTGTTTCGTTATGTTTAACCGTTGCACTCATTAATCCATAATTATATGGATAAACAACCTATAATTAACCCTTAAAATTAAACTAATTCTTAAACTAAATTAATCCCTAAACTTAACCTAAACCAACCATAATTATATAGTTAAATAATATTAATTAATTATTTTATTGACCCTTGAAATTAAATTAACGCTTAAACTAAATTAATCCTTAAACTAAATAATCCTTAAACTAAAACCTCAAATCGTGTAAGGTTCTAGAAGGACATACATCTTTTAGTAGGACGGAAGGACATGATCTCAGCTGTTGATTTTTATCAATCCAACGGTTGATATTAGTAATCGTCAATTACCAACCGCCCGTGTTTTTTGCAAATCCAACCGCCCAATTAATTAAAAATCAACTTTAATCTCAACCATCAAATTAATCAGATCAACGGTCAAAATTACGTATTATGTCTCATAAAATTTACATGTCTCTCTAGAACCCAACTCACCTCAAATCATAATTATATATATACTTAAACAGGATAAGGTTCTAAGAGGCCATCAATTTTTTGTGAGACGAAGAGACATTATCTCGTCCGTTGATTTCTTTTAATCTAACGGTTGATATTAATAACCATCACTCTCAACCACACCTGCATTTTGCAAATCCAACCACCCTGTTTTATTCAAAAACCAACTTTAATCTCAACCGCAAGATCAATCAAATCAACGGTTGAGATGATGTCCTTCCATCTCACAAAAATTACATGTCTCTCTAGAACTTAACCCTACTTAAACAATCCTAATTAATTAATCTTTAAATTCTATTAAACTTTGAACTAAAATAATCCGTAAGCTAAACAAACATAAACCATACTTATTTAGTTAAATAAAACTAATTAATTATTCAATTAAATTTTAAATTAAATTAACCCTTTAGTAAAATCCCTAAATTACTATTCCAAACCATAATTATATAGTTACATAAACACAATTTATTTATTTAATTAATCATTAAAGTTAGTTTACTTTAATTATATAATTAAATTAAACTAATTATGGTCAATTGAATAAAATAGTTAAACTAAATTAATTAATTTGAATTATTCAAATATAATCATGATCAGTTGAATAAGTCATCTTTTGAGGCAGAAATAATCATTTGTCTCACAAAAGGCTTTGGCGGACGGATTTCTACTACGAAATGAGTACAACTAGATATTCATTTGTCTATCATTTTTTTTATTTCACGTTAATTAAGTTATAAGAATGAATTATTGTTGAATAAGTAAACAAGATTATTTAACTATATAATTACGGTTTGGGTTAATTTTGTTTAAGGTTTAGTTTAATTTAAGGGTTAATTTTGTATAAAGGTTAATTTATTTTTAAGGATCAACTGAATAATTAATTAGTATTATTTAACTATATATTTATTATGTGTTGGGTTAGTTTTATTTAGAGATTAATTTTCTTTAAGAATTACCTTAATTTTTATGGTTATTTAGGGGTTATTTATTCATATAATTAAAGATTAACGAGTGGTCAACTGAGTCAGTAATTAAACTTAACGAAATAGTGACGGGACGGCTATAATAAATAAAATTTGAATTAAATGGTGTTTTTTTTGTTTTTTTTAAAAGTTGGAGGGGTAGTTTTATTCAAATTAACATATTATACGGTGATTTTTGACACAAAAACTCAATACCTAAAGATGCTTCAAATGTCTTGAAGACGTTCTCCAGTTCAGAATTTAATAAGATTACATTTATCACGTTTTGTATCATTTCTTTCTTCGGCAACATTATTAGACTGAAGTGAGTATGGTAGGATCACTTCATGAATAATATCATGTTGTGCTCAAGAAGCCCGAATCGGTTCCACATATTTATCACTTTGATTATTTTTTAATTTTTTAATTTTTCTATCAAGTTGAGTCTCAAATTCCAATTTACAGGCCACAATTTTTTTCACATCTCCTTCTTTGCTTTTAAGCAAATAAAAGTTGCAATACTTTGTATAATGATCAAAGAAAGTAACAAAAAAAATTTTTCACCTCTATTTGACAAGAATTTTAAATCACTCATATCATGGTGTATTAATTCCAGGGCTCAGTATCTCTTTTAACTCCATTACAATATGTGCTCGTTAATTTAGCTTCAACACATGTTTCATATCTATGCTCAAAGTTAATTTACAATTTGAGTAAACATTTGAGGACTAAACGTTCCAAGTTCATTAATTTTCTATTAGAATCATTATTTATTTGTTCTATTCATGTCACTAACTAGAGGAACTCAATCAAGTAAGTAGAAGAATCAATAACATTAGTAACATTCATCTTCCACAAGTCTTTTTTCACATATCTGCTACCAACATACATGCCACTTTTTGCAGAAAATCATCATTGTAACAACTAATTACGAAATACATCTATTATAATAGCTCCATTATCAAAAAATTACCATTATCACTGTTCGTTAAAATTACCGTTAAAAGCGCGTTCGTGTGGTTATTAAATATTATTTTATTAATTAAGTTAATTGCAAAAAACCACCATTATAATCGCAATTTTTGCAAAACACCACCATTATAATCTCAATTTTGCAAAAAAAAACCACCTTTATAATAACGTATTGTGCAATGACTATCAGCTGCTTTGTTCGTGCTAGATCGGAGGCTTTAATGGTAATAACTCTTTGATAAATGTCTACAAGCTACATGATTCTTCAATTTAATCTTGATGGATGTCAAAGAAGAAATAATGCTAAAAAATTTAATGTTAGAGAGCTTATTATCACTGCGTAATAGCTATCAGCTACCCAGTTCAAAAACAAGTAAGTTTTTCCCGTCTTATCCTTATGAACTATGATTTATTATGACATTGCTTTTAAACCCTAATTGGTGTAATGTATTGGGATCTTTAAGGTACAAAGTTATGCTAAAGATACAAACTTCAACCATATCCGTGGCCGCAAATATGTATCTGTCAGGTTTCATGTCTAGTGCGGATCAAATATTAGTGAACCTTAATTTGTTTTAGCAAGAGATATTCTGCATTGCACATCAAACAAAGCCATTATCGTAGCCTCACCAACATTCTCTATTGATGATAGTTTTTTATAACAAAACTATTATAATATAGTCATTTTGTAATTAATTGTTAAAATGGTGGTTTTCTGCAAAGCTGGATATTATAATAGCAGTATTAGATTATTTACCCACGCATTACATGGCGCGTGATGTGCAATTTCTAAGGGAGTTACGACAATGGTAATTTTTGATAACGAAGCAATTATAATAGAGTTATTTCGTAATTAGTTGTTACAATGATGATTTTCTGCAAAACAATGTATTATAATAATAGTTTTCTGCAATTGTCCCTTAATTTTATTAGGTTTCTACATAATAGATTTCAAATACTCAGTGACTTGTATTGTACTGGTTAGTCACTTTTGTTCAATTTGTGATTATTTTCAACAAATGCGTAGAAGTACATAATCTCTCACATGAAGAAATCATCATGTAAGAATACAAATAAAACTCGACTCAATGTGGTGTAATATGAAGAACGCTTAAGGATAACATTCGTAAGGCCACATCTCAATCATTTATCTCATTCACTAGTTCATCAATTGGGGTGACAGGTGTCAACTGCTTGAATTAATTTTGAGCGATCACAAGTCGTTTAAAGGAAAGCATGTACTGGACATTATCCTGCCAACTGATGAGAAACAAGAGCTAGTCGGTGTAGGAAGAGTTGTTGAGGAGTCCAACTCAACATATGTGAACACTAGAAAAAGCACGTTGAACAAGATGATAGACCTTTTGGAGGGAGAGAATGTAGTGCTGATATAATTATTAGAGAACTAGTACAAGCGCATAAGAAGGATCATGCATATGTTGATTGACCTTCGCTTTCATTAACAGTTTGCACCAGAGAGTCTTAAAGCTTAAGATGCTTGACCCCTCGTCACCGGAGAATGTGCCTATTTTACGGATAATCTGAATTTGACTTTTGGTACTTTATTTTAAACATTTGATGTTTTATACCTCTTTATGTCAAAAAGAGGGAGAATATTTGATGATTTGGGGGAAGCAATATTTTGCATGCTAGGTAATGTATGACTACTACCTACAACATATGGTATTTTGCAAAAAGTGTTTAGGGGATATTGTTAGTCTCATTGATGGATGACATGCTTTAGTGCAAAGTAGTTGTTCATAATAGGTTGATCAAGGGTTGGGTTCATTTGCTACCCACCTTAAGATTTTCGACCAATCAATTTGTGTCATGTGCACATATAATGTGTCACATGGGTTGCATTAATGCATATAAGACAAAAATATGTGCAAATAAGACAAAAAAAATATAAAGTGCAAAATGTGAACCATTGGATCAATTGAGACATGGGTCTCAAATTCTCAAATTGAGACATGGGTCTGAAGTTCTCAAATTGAGACATGGGTCTCAAATGAACCCTTCTCGGTTGATCAAATATACCCGCAAAACTAGAATATGAGATGCAATAAAAGATGCTACAACAAGAACTGAATACGCCGCAGCGTCACATAACGGCATTGTCGAAAGTCGTATATTCTCGAAGATCTGTTTGTATGAGAAGATAAGGGAGTTGCATATCCACAAAGATCTTTGAGCCTTGGAGGAATAAAAACTCAGAATATTTCTTCAAATATCTTTTGGAAATGGAATCTCAAGATTTGGCAAGTGAATAAAAAATTAAGAACTAGGTATTCAAATTTGAATATTTAATGAGATATTTTAGGAGATTGCATTGCTAAAAGGAGTGAAACGGGGTTGGAGAAAATCAGTGTGCATCCAAACGAGTTAGTAGTTGAAAGGCTTGAAGAGAGAGTCTCTCAAATTTGTACTTCGTTTTCCGATCGTTACTAGTGGATTGCCACTTATCGACATAACTCCCCCTCACATTCGAGACAATATCCCAAAGTGGGTTATCAAATATTTGTCATAACAACAGTTACAAGTATATCCTAAGAAGTTGTCATAACGACAATTGTAACAAGTTTTATGAAAGGCAGTAGTACTATATACTCAATTATTGTTCTCAATTATTGTTCTAAACAATAATTAGCTTGCAAGTTCTTTGTCATTTTTAGAAGACTATGAAGTCAGAAAGCTTGCGCATTGCGTGCATTTAACTTCACATTGCCATGGGGCCCAAGTAAGCAACAGCTTTGGAAGACTCATGCTCATTTCAATTATAAGAGCTTATCTGCAGATATTAACATGACATGACTTGAGAATTCCAAGTCTTGTATTCCACATAAAACATACCTGACTTGTGAACATGATCTCGAGATATTCTGGCCAGCTGGTGCCCCTTTCCATCACCCTTTTAGCCATTTCATCAGTTGCATCCTCAGCTTTCCTTACCTCAAAAGAAAATGATAAAGCAACATTACTAGCTCTGAAAGATGGGTTTACTGGAAGTGGCACTCTTTCAGATAGCAGTGCTCTTAATTCATGGAACACTTCTGTAGATATCTGTCTATGGAGGGGTGTACGATGCGGAACAAAACACAAGAGGGTCACCATGTTAATTCTGAGAGAACAAAAGCTACATGGAGTTTTATCTCCTTTTATAGGTAATCTTACTTTCTTGAAAGGATTATATTTGACAAACAACTCATTGCATGGCGAAATACCTAAAGAAATCGGCCACCTGCGGAGGCTTCGTTATCTATATCTGCGTCAAAATAATTTCCAAGGACAAATTCCAGTTGGTTTAAGTAACTGCTCAAGTCTGCAAGAGATTAATCTTTCACGTAATAACCTCACCGGACGGATCCCAAACCAGCTCGGCGCTTTATCGAACCTGAATCTATTTTATGTTGCCCGAAACCAACTTATAGGGGAGATTCCTAGTTTCTTTAGGAACTTATCATCTTTGAGTGAACTCTTTCTTGGGTTTAATTATTTTGATGGAGAAATTCAAGATTCTTTACATGGATTATCGAAATTGACCGTCCTGTCATTACGTCAACTAGCCTTTACGGTACAATTTCTCCATTGTACAATCTATCCTCTTTATCGGAATTGGACGTATCCGAATGCAGATTTACAGGAACTTTGGCACATGACATGGATATTGCATTTCCGAACTTGACATTTTTAAGTCTTAGTGGAAATAATTTCGAGGGAACAATTCCTTCGTCTATTTCTAACATTTCAGGGCTAAGTGTCATTCAGTTAGATGGAAACAAGTTAACGGGCAGCATTCCAAACAATTTAGGAAAGCTAAAATATCTCAGAATTCTGCAATTTGGAGTGAATAATCTTGGAAGTAAGATGTCAAATGATTTGAGCTTTATTGATTCACTTACTAACTGCACTCTGCTGGAATGGTTGATTTTCGTGATAATAAGCTCGGTGGTCCTCTCCCGAGTTCTATGTTTAATCTTACTTCAAATCTTCAGATACTTGGAGCAAGTGAAAACTACATTACAGGACATATATCTGAAGGGATAGGGAAATTGTCTGGTTTGTCTTGGCTAAGTTTCGAAATAAACTTTCTCACCGGCACCATTCCTAACCTCATTGGAAATCTTGCAAACTTGTCGCGATTGAGTTTAAATGAAAATAAATTGCACGGTGAAATCCCGTCTTCATTTGGAAATCTCACAAAACTATATCAACTAAATTTGGCAAACAATTCTTTGGATGGTTCTTCCGAAGACTCTCCGCAATTGTAAGAGCTTGCAGAGTTTTGATATTTCGAGCAACTATTTCGGCGGAAGTCTTCCAGGTGATGTATTTAATCATTTCCAAGAACTTGTGTCATTTGATATCTCTCATAACTCATTTGATGGCACATTTCCTTCTGAATTTGGGAAGCTGATAAACTTGAATATTCTAAATGCTTCCCACAATCGCTTCTCCGGACAAATTCCATCTCAACTTGGTGGATCACTGGGTTTGGAATTTCTACTCTTGTCTGGAAACTCTTTTAACGGAAGCATACCGTCTTCTTTAAGCAGTTTGAAATCTTTGCAGTTGCTAGATATTTCCAAAAATAATTTATCCGGAGAGATTCCAAAGGAACTTGCGTATATTACCGGCCTCCGAATATTAGATTTGTCTTTCAACCAACTTGAAGGCATGGTTCCTTCATTTATGAATTTTACTGAAGTTTTAGTTCGTGGAAACAAAAGACTTTGCAGCCTAAACTTGAAACTAAAGCTTCATCCATGCAAGCATCACGAGGAGCGAAGGATTCCGAAGAAAGTTATTATTATCATCATTCTAAGTGTCACTGGAGCCCTTTCACTGTTGGTATTTCTATTAATATTCTTCGGATATCGTAGAAGGCTCAGAAATGTTAATGTCGATGAAACAACCGAAGGGTATCGACCAGTCACGTATACAGAACTTGTCAAAGCAACGGATGGTTTCGCAGAATCCAACTTGATTGGAACAGGAAGTTTTGGAAATGTTTACAAAGGCATCTTGGATGGAGATGAAAGTAAGGTGATAGCAGTAAAGGTACTAAAGTTGTCAAAGCGCGGAGCTATAAAAAGCTTCACAGCTGAATGCGAAGTCTTAAGAAGAATTCGACACAGGAATTTACTAAAAGTCATAACATCATGCTCGAGTTTAGACAACAAAGGAAATGATTTTAAAGCTCTAGTTTTTGACTTAATGTCAAACGGTAATCTTGATAATTGGCTGCATTTTAGTGACAGGCAGCTCGGAGAACTTAGAGTTCCATTAAGTCTCGGAAAAAGATTGGAAATCGCGATAGACGTGGTTGTGCGTTAGATTATCTTCATAATCGTTGCGAGGTGGCCGTTGTTCATTGTGATCTGAAACCAAGTAATATTCTTCTGGATGATGATATGGTTGCTCATGTATGTGATTTTGGATTAGCTAAGCTGCTGTTCGATGTCACTGAGAATGTCGGTGGTAGCGAGTCTTTGTCCGCCGTGATTAAGGGATCTATTGGTTATGTTGCTCCAGGTAAGATTGCATCCTCTTTTAGTAGTATGTTTATTTGCAACCTTGCGTATCTTTTCTATATTTTGATGTAAAATGACACATTTTGATGCACGAACAGAGTACGGAATGGGTGCAGCGATTTCACCACAAGGGGATATATACAGCTATGGAATTGTCTTGCTCGAGTTGATCACTGGAATAAGACCAACTGATGACATGTTTAACAGTGAAATGAGCTTTCGAAGTTTCATTGAGAGGGCAATGCCGGATCATTTAGAAGATATTGTGGACAAATATTTGAGGAATGAAATACGCGAAGACCCTGCAAGTCAAAGGAATGCAAATGAAATCATTCTTCAGTACAAGGCCTTCTTAATGTCTTTTATTGAGGTTGGGATATCATGCTCAAAAGAATCAGCAAGAATAGAATGGACATTCAATCTGCCATAAGGTTTACAGCGGATAAAAGAAAATTTTGACAAGATCAAATTTCAAGTATCAGTCGGCACTGCTTGTTCTATCTATTGTATGAGATTTGAATGATATGTACTCATTGTAACATTACGGAAAAAAGTTGCTAAACAAAGACTAAATAAAACCATTGATTTCCGTTTCCCCTTTTTTGCCGAAACTTTGAACAGCTAAGTCATGTTCATGCTTTTAACTTACTAAGTTACACAAAGGTTTGATTTTTCACCACCCAATCTTTAAATGAGATTCGCTCTTGACTTGACTAGTTGATTGTTGTCGACAAGGCCCACGCCAACGTGAATTTTACTTGAAAATGAGATTTAATTGTCTCTTGGAAAATCGTAGAAGCATCTAGTAATAGTACCTTACACTAACCCTTGATATTTATCCCTAGGTAGGTACTGACATTAGACTCTGGCCCCAAAAAGCCAATGAGCCGGCACAAAACCCATCCGAGCCCAGCTCTGTCAAGCCCATCGAAATTCTGATCGAAGTTCAGCCTTATATCGGATAGGCTGGGTTTGGGCTTTGTTACAAGACCCCACGCCAACGTGAAGTTTACTTGCTTGAAAATGAGCTTTAATTGTCTCGTGGAAAATCGTTGAAGCCTCTAGTAATAGTATCTTACTCTAACCCTTGATATTTAGCCCAAGGCTCGAAAGTCAAAAGTCTTAAGCAGGAAGTGCTTGCAAATATGAAAATAGTTTATGAGGAATCTTTTCATTAAAATTATGTTTAAGCAACAAATGACAGATTCCACTAGCCATTTGAAGACTTGAATATAAGTGGAAATGACGATGAGCGTTTAAGTACATGTAGATTCTTAATTTATATTTGTAAGACTACATTTTAATCGTACATTTCATCTACTGTTTTGTTAATTGAATGACACATGTCTATCTTTTAGGATAAGTGAATAACCCTCAATGCAATTGGGTTAGTGGTTGTTACGTGGCACAAAATTAATAAAGTCACGAATAAGATGAATGGTCGAAATGTGACCTTACAAATGCAAATTAAGAATGTCAATGTACTTGAACCGTCCTCGAAAATGACATGATAAAAGTATTTTTTGATGACGGTAGAAATGAGATCGACTTGGAAGCTTTTTGTTATCTATAAGTTTTCAGCTTGTCATCCTTAATGATGCATTATTATTTATTGTTTTCTTGATCAGATCAAAGGATTTTAATAGTGTATTTATTTTGTGAATTATGAAAGTAACCTATTTTCACATCATGACCATGATAAATGTGACTGATGAACTTACCCACTCCACAAACAGCAGATTAAATTTACAAATAATGCTGACTACTCAACTACTCAAACTCCTCTTAAAGTAATTAAGTGCTAGTCACTATATTTTTAACTACAGATTTTAAGTACTTTGACTTGCTTAAATTTATTTTTTCGCTCAAGGATTAGACAGATCGCGACTCAAGATTAAAATGCATTTAAAAGAGCTCGTAAAAAAGTATTTTTGGGATATGAATACTCCCTAGTTGTTTGTGCGTAGTTTTTAGATCACATGCAATATGAGTTCAGATGATTTAGAAGTTGATCAGAGTATTACACCTTTCCAAGGTGTTTGCCGGAGGGTTTGAGTTGGCCGAGTCCAACTATGAATATGGCTTGCTGGCGAAAGTTTAAAATTAATTTTTTTGTTGAAACCATCCAATTTATTTTTAAAATAATCATTCTTCAATTCAAATTTCATTTAACGCAGCCACCCGTCACTCTTTGTTATGTATTTTATTAAGTTTAACTATTAAACACTCATTAATTCGTAATTATATGAATAAATAACTCATATTTAACCCTTAAAATAAAACTAATTCCTAAACTAAATTAATCCCTAAACTTAACCCAAACCATAATTATATAGTTAAACAATATTAATTAAATATTTTATTGACCCTTGAAATTAAATTAATGCTTAAACTAAATTAATCATTAAACTAAACTATCCCTAAAATAAACTAACCTCAAATCATAATTATATATCTAAACAATCCTAATTAATTAATCTTTAAATTCTATTAAACTTTGAACTAAAATAATCCTTAAGCTAAACAAACACAGACCATACTTATTTAGTTAAATAAAACTAATTAATTATTCAATAACTTTAAATTAAAGTAACCCTTTAATAAAATTCCTAAATCACGAACCCAAACCATAATTATATAGTTAAATAAACATAATTAATTATTAATTTAATTAACCGTTAAAGTTAGTTTTCTTTAATTATATAATTTAAATAAACTAATTATGGTCAGTTGAATAATATAGTTAAACTAAATTAATAAATTTGAATTATTCAAATATATAATTATGGTCAGTTGGATAAGTAAATAAGATTATTTAACTATATAATTATGGTTTGGATTAATTTTGTTTAAGGGTTAGTTTAATTTAAGGGTTACTTTTGTATAAGGGTTAATTTATTTTTAAGGATTAATTAGGAATATTTAACTATATATTTATTATATGTTGGGTTAGTTTTTATTTAGAGATTAATTTTCTTTAGGAATCAATTTAATATTAAAGGTTATTTAAGGGTTATTATTAGACTAAGTGAGTATGGGAGGGCCACTTCAAGAATAATAATATCATGTTGTGCTCAAAAGCCCGAATCAATTCCACATATTTATCACTCTGATTATTTTTTAATTTTTTAATTTTATTATCAAATTGAGTCTCAACTTCCAATTTATAGGCCACAATTTTTTTCACAACTCCATCTTTGCTTTTAAGCAAATATCTGTTGCGTAACAAAATATTTATTTCCACCTCTATTTGACAAGAATTTAAGATCACACAAATCATATTGTATTAATTCAAGGGCTCGGTATTTCTTTTAACTCGATTACAATATGTGTTTGTTAATTTAGCTTTAACACATGTTTCATATTTATGCTCAAAGTTAATTTAAAATTTGGGTAAACATTCGAGGACTAAACGTTCCAAAATCATTAATTTTCTATTAGAATCATTAATTTAATAGTGATCTTCTCAATGGCTGTTAAAATGACAGTAGTACTACATTCTCAATTATTGTTCTCAATTATTGTTCTCAACAATAATTAACTTGCAAGTTCTTTATCATTTTTAGAAGACTATGAAGTCAAAAAGCTTGCGCATTGCGTGCATTTAACTTCACATTGCCATGGGGCCCTACTAAGCAACAGCTTTGGAAGACTCATGCTCATTTCAATATATAAGAGCATATATGCAGATATTAATTGGACATGACTTGAGAATTCCAAGTCTTGTATTCCACATAAAACATACCTGACTGTGAACATGATCTCCAGCTGTTTCGGCCTGGTGCCCCTTTCCATCACCCTTTTAGCCATTTCATCAGTTGCATCCTCAGCTTTCTCTTACCTCAAAAGAGAATGATAAAGCAACATTACTAGCTCTGAAAGATGGGTTTATTGGAAGTGGCACTCTTTCAGACACCAGTGCTCTTAATTCATGGAACACCTCTGTGGATGTATGTCTATGGAGGGGTGTACGATGCGGAACAAAACACAAGAGGGTCACCATGTTATCTCTGACAGAACAAAACCTACATGGAGTTTTATCTCCTTTTATAGGTAATCTTACTTTCTTGAAAGAATTATATTTGTCTAACAACTCATTGCATGGCGAAATACCTAAAGAAATCGGCCACCTGCGGAGGCTTCGTTATCTATATCTGCGTCAAAATAATTTCCAAGGACAAATTCCAGTTGGTTTAAGTAACTGCTCAGGTCTGCAAGAGATTAATCTTTCACGTAATAACCTCACGGGACGGGTTCCAAACCAGCTCGGCGCTTTATCGAACCTGAATCAATTTTCTGTCGGCCAAAACCAACTTATAGGAAAGATTCCGAGTTTCTTGAGGAACTTATCATCTTTGAGTATACTCCATCTTGAGAATAATTATTTTGATGGAGAAATTCAAGATTCTTTACATGGATTATCGAAATTGACCGTCCTGTCATTATATTCAACTAGCCTTTACGGTACAATTTCTCCATTGTACAATCTATCCTCTTTATCGGTACTGGACGTATCCGACTGCAGATTTACAGGAACTTTGGCACAAGACATGGATATTGCATTTCCAAACCTGACATTTTTAAGTCTTGGAGGAAATAATTTCGAGGGAACAATTCCTACATCTATTTCTAACATTTCGGGGCTAAGGATCATTCAGTTAAGTAGAAACAAGTTAACTGGCAGTGTTCCAAACAATTTAGGAAAGCTAAAATATCTCAGAATTCTGCAATTGGGAGGGAATAATCTTGGAAGTAAGATGTCAAATGATTTGAGCTTTATTGATTCACTTACTAACTGCACTCTGCTGGAATGGTTGATTTTCTCTGATAACAAGCTCGGTGGTCCTCTCCCGAGTTCTATGTTTAATCTTACTTCAAATCTTCAGGTACTTGAGCAAGTGAAAACTACATTACAGGACATATATCTGAAGGGATAGGGAAATTGTCTGGTTTGTCTTGGCTAAGTTTAGAAAAAAACTTTCTCACCGGCACCATTCCTAACCTCATTGGAAATCTTGCAAACTTGTCGCGATTGAGTTTAAATGAAAATAAATTGCACGGTGAAATCCCGTCTTCATTTGGAAATCTCACAAAACTATATCAACTAAATTTGGCAAACAATTCTTTGGATGGTTCTGTTCCGAAGACTCTCCGCAATTGTAAGAGCTTGCAGAGTTTAGATATTTCGAGCAACTATTTCGGAGGAAGTCTTCCAGGTGATGTATTTAATCATTTCCAAGAACTTGTGTCATTTGATATCTCTCATAACTCATTTGATGGCACATTTCCTTCTGAATTTGGGAAGCTGATAATCTTGAATAGTCTAAATGCTTCCCACAATCGCTTCTCCGGACAAATTCCATCTCAACTCGGTGGATCACTGTGTTTGGAATTTCTAGTCTTGTCTGGAAACTCTTTTAATGGAAGCATACCGTCTTCTTTAAGCAGTTTGAAATCTTTGCAGTTGCTAGATATTTCCAAAAATAATTTATCCGGAGAGATTCCAAAGGAACTTGCGTATATTACCGGCCTCCGAATATTAGATTTGTCTTTCAACCAACTAGAAGGCGTGGTTCCTTCATTTATGAATTTTACTGAAGTTTCAGTTCGCGGAAACAACAGACTTTGCAGCCTAAACTTGAAACTTAAGCTTCATCCATGCAAGCATCACGAGGAGCGAAGGATCTCGAAGAAAGTTATTATTATCATCATTCTAAGTGTCACTGCAGCTTTTTCACTGTTGGTATTTCTATTAATATTCTTCGGATATCGTAGAAGGCTCAGAAATGTTAATGTCGATGAAACAACCGAAGGGTATCGACCAGTCACGTATACAGAACTTGTCAAAGCAACGGATGGTTTCGCAGAATCCAACTTGATTGGAACAGGAAGTTTTGGAAATGTTTACAAAGGCATCTTGGATGGAGATGAAAGTAAGGTGATTGCAGTAAAGGTACTAAAGTTGTCAAAGCGCGGAGCTATAAAAAGCTTCACTGCTGAATGCGAAGTCTTAAGAAGAATTCGACACAGGAATTTACTAAAAGTCATTACATCATGCTCGAGTTTAGACAACAAAGGAAATGATTTTAAAGCTCTAGTTTTTGACTTAATGTCAAACGGTAATCTTGATAATTGGCTGCATTTTAGTGACAGGCAGCTCGGAGAACTTAGAGTTCCATTAACTTTCGGAAAAAGATTGGAAATCGCGATAGACGTGGGATGTGCATTAGATTATCTTCATAATCGTTGCGAGGTGGCCGTTGTTCATTGTGATCTGAAACCAAGTAATATTCTTCTGGATGATGATATGGTTGCTCATGTATGTGACTTTGGATTAGCTAAGCTGCTGTTCGATGTCACTGAGAATGTCGGTGGTAGCGAGTCTTTGTCCGCCGTGATTAAGGGATCTATTGGTTATGTTGCTCCAGGTAAGATTACATTTACATCCTCTTTTAATAGTATGTGTATTCGCAACCTTGCGTATCTTTTCTATATTTTGATGTAAAATGACACATTTTGATGCACGAACAGAGTACGGAATGGGTGCAGCGATTTCACCACAAGGGGATATATACAGCTATGGAATTGTCTTGCTCGAGTTGATCACTGGAATAAGACCAACTGATGACATGTTTAACAGTGAAATGAGCTTTCGAAGTTTCATTGAGAGGGCAATGCCGGATCATTTAGAAGATATTGTGGACAAATATTTGATGAATGAAATACGTGAGGACGCTGCAAGTCAAAGGAATGCAAATGAAATCATTCTTCAGTACAAGGCCTTCTTAATGTCTTTTATTGAGGTTGGGATATCATGCTCAAAAGAATCAGCAAGAGATAGAATGGACATTCAATCTACCATAAGGTGTTTACAGCGGATAAAAGAAAAATTTGACAAGATGATCTAAATTTGAAGTATTGGTCGGCACTGCCTTGTTCTATCTATTGTATGAGATTTGAATGATATGTACTCATTGTAACATTTATCGGAAAAAAGTTTTGCTAGAACAAAGACTAAATAAAACCATTGATTTTCCGTTTCCCCTTTTTTGCCGAAAACTTGAACAGCTAAGTCATGTTCATGCTTCTAACTAAGTTAACAAAGGTTTTGATTTTCACACCCAATTCTTTAAATGAGATTCGCTCTTGACTTGATAGTTGATTGTTGTCGACAAGGCCCACGCCAACGTGAATTTTACTTGAAAATGAGATTTAATTGTCTCTTGGAAAATCGTAAGAAGCATTCTAGTAATAGTACCTTACACTAACCCTTGATATTTATCCCTAGGTAGGTACTGAACATTAGACTCTGGCCCCAAAAAGCACATGAGCCGGCACAAAACCATCCGAGCCCAGCTCTTCAAGCCCATCGGAATTCTGATCGAAGTTCAGCCTTATATCGGATAGGCTGGGTTTGGGCTTTTGTTACAAGACCCCACGCCAACGTGAAGTTTACTTGCTTGAAAATGAGCTTTAATTGTCTCGTGGAAAATCGTTGAAGCCTCTAGTAATAGTATCTTACTCTAACCCTTGATATTTAGCACAAGGCTCGAAAGTCAAAAGTCTTAAGCAGGAAGTGCTTGCAAATATGAAAAGAGTTTATGAGGAATCTTTCATTAAAATTATGTTTAAGCAACAATGACAGATTCCACTAGCCATTTGAAGACTTGAATATAGAGTGGAAATGACGATGAGCGTTTAAGTACATGTAGATTCTTAATTTATATTTGTAAGACTACATTTTAATCGTACATTTCATCTACTGTTTTGTTAATTAAGTGAATAACCCTCAATGCAATTGGGTTAGTGTTGTTACGTGGCACAAAATTAATAAAGTCACGAATAAGATGAATGGTCGATATGTGACCTTACAAATGCAAATTAAGAATGTCAATGTACTTTGAACGGTCCTCGAAAATGACATGATAAAAAGTATTTTTTGATGACGGTAGAAATGAGATCGATTGGAAGCCTTTTGTTTATCATAAGTTTTCAGCTTGTCATCCTTAATGATGCATTATATATTTATTGTTTTCTTGATCAGATCAAAGGATTTTAATAGTGTATTTATTTTGTGAATTATGAAAGTAACCTATTTTCACATTCATGACCATGATAAATGTGACTGATAACTTACCCACTCCAAAACAGCAGATTAAATTTACAAATAATGCTGAACTACTCAAACTACTCAAATCCTCCTTAAAGTAATTAAGTGCTAGTCACTATATTTTTAACTACAGATTTTAATACTTTGACTTGCTTAAATTTATTTTTTCGCTCAAGAATTAGACAGATCGAGACTCAAGATTAAAATGCATTTAAAAAGAGCTCGTAAAAAAGTATTTTTGGGATATGATACTCCCTAGTTGTTTTGTGGCGTAGTTTTTAGATCACATGCAATATGAGTTCAGATGATATTAGAAGTTGATCAGAGTATTAAACCTTTCCAAGGTGTTTGCCGGAGGGTTTGAGTTGGCCGAGTCCAACTATGAATATGGCTTGCTGGCGAAAGTTTAAAATTAATTTTTTTGTTGAAACCATCCAATTTATTTTTAAAATAATCATTCTTCAATTCAAATTTCATTTAACGCAGCCAACCCGTCACTCTTTGTTATGTATTTTATTAAGTTTAACTATTAAACACTCATTAATTCGTAATTATATGAATAAATAACTCATATTTAACCCTTAAAATAAAACTAATTCCTAAACTAAATTAATCCCTAAACTTAACCCAAACCATAATTATATAGTTAAACAATATTAATTAAATATTTTATTGACCATTGAAATTAAATTAATGCTTAAACTAAATTAATCATTAAACTAAATTATCCCTAAAATAAACTAACCTCAAATCATAATTATATATCTAAACAATCCTAATTAATTAATGTTTAAATTCTATTAAACTTAGAACTAAAATAATCCTTAAGCTAAACAAACACAAACCATACTTATTTAGTTAAATAAAACTAATTAATTATTCAATTAACTTTTAAATTAAAGTAACCCTTTAATAAAATTCCTTAATCACTAACCTCAAACCATAATTATATAGTTAAATAAACATAATTAATTATTAATTTAATTAACCATCAAAGTTAGTTTTCTTTAATTATATAATTAAACTAAACTAATTATGGTCACGGGAATAATATAGTTAAACTAAATTAATAAATTTGAATTATTCAAATTTATTTCCACCTCTATTTGACAAGAATTTTAGATCACACAAATCATGATGTATTAATTCAAGGGCTCGGTACCTCTTTTAACTCGATTACAATATGTGCTCGTTAATTTAGCTTTAACACATGTTTCATATTTATGCTCAAAGTTAATTTAAAATTTGGGTAAACATTCGAGGACTAAACGTTCCAAAATCATTAATTTTCTATTAGAATCATTAATTTAATAGTGATCTTCTCAATGGCTGTTAAAATGACAGTAGTACTACATTCTCAATTATTTTTCTCAACAATAATTAACTTGCAAGTTCTTTGTCATTTTTAGAAGACTATGAAGTCAAAAAGCTTGCGCATTGCGTGCATTTAACTTCACATTGCCATGGGGCCCTACTAAGCAACAGCTTTGGAAGACTCATGCTCATTTCAATATATAAGAGCATATATGCATATATTAATTGGACATGACTTGAGAATTCCAAGTCTTGTATTCCACACAAAACATACCGGACTGTGAACATGATCTCCAGCTGTTTCGGCCTGGTGCCCCTTTCCATCACCCTTTTAGCAATTTCATCAGTTGCATCCTCAGCTTTCCTTACCTCAAAAGAGAATGATAAAGCAACATTACTAGCTCTCAGAGATGGGTTCATTGGAAGTGACACTCTTTCAGATAGCACTGCTCTTAATTCATGGAACACCTCTGTGGATATATGTCTATGGATCGGTGTACGATGCGGAAAAAACACAAGAGGGTCACCATGTTAATTCTGAGAGAACAAAAGCTACATGGAGTTTTATCTCCATTTATAGGTAATCTTACTTTCTTGAAAGGATTATATTTGAATAAAAACTCATTGCATGGCGAACTACCTAAAGAAATCGGCCACCTGCGGAGGCTTCGTTATCTATATCTGCGTCAAAATAATTTGCAAGGACAAATTCCAGTTGGGTTATGTAATTGTTCAAGTCTGCAAAAGATATATCTTTCACGCAATAACCTCACGGGACAGATCCCAAACCAGCTCGGCGCTTTATCGAACCTGAATCTATTTGATGTCGACCAAAACCAACTTATATGAGAGATTCCGAGTTTCTTGAGGAACTTATCATCTTTGAGTGAACTCTTTCTTGGGTATAATTATTTTGATGGAGAAATTCAAGATTCTTTACATGGATTATCGAAATTGACCGTCCTGTCATTACGGGCAACTAGGCTGTATGGAGCAATTTCTCCATTGTACAATCTATCGTCTTTGTTGGCATTAGACATATCTGAATGCAGATTTACAGGAACTTTGGCACAAGACATGGATATTGCATTTCCGAACCTGACATTTTTAAGTCTTAGTGGAAATAATTTCGAGGGAACAATTCCTTCGTCTATTTCTAACATTTCGGGGCTAAGTATCATTCAGTTATCTAGAAACAAGTTAACGGGCAATGTTCCAAACAATTTAGGAAAGCTAAAATATCTCACAATTCTGCAATTGGGAGTGAATAATCTTGGAAGTAAGATGTCAAATGATTTGAGCTTTATTGATTCACTTACTAACTGCACTCTGCTGGAAGGGTTGATTTTCGTTGAGAATAAGCTCGGTGGTCCTCTCCCGAGTTCTATGTTTAATCTTACTTCAAATCTTCAGCTACTTGGAGCAGGTGAAAACTACATTACAGGACAAATACCTGAAGGGATAGGGAAATTGTCTGATTTGTCTTGGCTAAGTTTCGAAATAAACTCTCTCACCGGCACCATTCCTAACTTCATTGGAAATCTTGCAAACTTGTCGCGATTGAGTTTAAATGAAAATAAATTGCACGGTGAAATCCCGTCTTCATTGGGAAATCTCACAAATTTATATGAACTAAATTTGGCTAACAACTCTTTGGATGGTTCTATTCCGAAGACTCCGCAATTGTAAGAGCTTGCAGAAATTTGATATTTCGAGCAACTATTTCGGAGGAAGTCTTCCAGGTGATGTATTTAATCATTTCCAAGAACTTGTGTCATTTGATATCTCTCATAACTCATTTGATGGCACATTTCCTTCTGAATTTGGGAAGCTGATAATCTTGAATAGTCTAAATGCTTCCCACAATCGCTTCTCCGGACAAATTCCATCTCAACTCGGTGGATCACTTTGTTTGGAATTTCTAGTCTTGTCTGGAAACTCTTTTAATGGAAGCATACCGTCTTCTTTAAGCAGTTTGAAATCTTTGCAGTTGCTAGATATTTCCAAAAATAATTTATCCGGAGAGATTCCAAAGGAACTTGCGTATATTACCGGCCTCCGAATATTAGATTTGTCTTCCAACCATCTAGAAGGCGTGGTTCCTTCATTTATGAATTTTACTGAAGTTTCAGTTCGCGGAAACAACAGACTTTGCAGCCTAAACTTGAAACTTAAGCTTCATCCATGCAAGCATCACGAGGAGCGAAGGATCTCGAAGAAAGTTATTATTATCATCATTCTAAGTGTCACTGCAGCTTTTTCACTGTTGGTATTTCTATTAATATTCTTCGGATATCGTAGAAGGCTCAGAAATGTTAATGTCGATGAAACAACCGAAGGGTATCGACCAGTCACGTATACAGAACTTGTCAAAGCAACGGATGGTTTCGCAGAATCCAACTTGATTGGAACAGGAAGTTTTGGAAATGTTTACAAAGGCATCTTGGATGGAGATGAAAGTAAGGTGATAGCTATAAAGGTACTAAAGTTGTCAAAGCACGGAGCTATAAAAAGCTTCACTGCTGAATGCGAAGTCTTAAGAAGAATTCGACACAGGAATTTACTAAAAGTCATAACATCATGCTCGAGTTTAGACCACAAAGGAAATGATTTTAAAGCTCTAGTTTTTGACTTAATGTCAAACGGTAATCTTGATAATATGCTGCATTTTAGTGACAGGCAGCTCGGAGAACTAAGAGATCCATTATTAAGTCTCGGAAAAAGATTGGAAATCGCGATAGACGTGGGTTGTGCTTTAGAATATCTTCATAATCGTTGCGAGGTGGCCGTTGTTCATTGTGATCTGAAACCAAGTAATATTCTTCTGGATGATGATATGGTTGCTCATGTATGTGATTTTGGATTAGCTAAACTGTTGTTCGATGTCACTGAGAATGTCGGTGGTGGCGAGTCTTTGTCCGCCGTGATTAAGGGATCTATTGGTTATGTTGCTCCAGGTAAGATTACAATTTACATCCTCTTTTAATGGTATGTGTATTTGCAACCTTGCATATCTTTTCTATTTTTTGATGTGAAATGAAACATTTGATGCTCGACAGAGTACGGAATGGGTACAACGATTTCACCACAAGGGGATATATACAGCTATGGAATTGTCTTGCTCGAGTTGATCACTGGAATAAGACCAACTGATGACATGTTTGGCAGTGAAATGAGCTTTCGAAGTTTCATTGAGAGAGCAATGCCGGATCATTTAGAAGATATTGTTGACAAATATTTGATGAATGAAATACGCGAGGAAGCTGCAAGTCAAAGGAATGCAAATGAAATCATTCTTCAGTACAAGGCCTTCTTAATGTCTTTTATTGAGGTTGGGATATCATGCTCAAAAGAATCAGCTAGAGATAGAATGGACATTCAATCTGCCATAAGGTGTTTACAGCGGATAAAAGAAAATTTTGACAAGATCTAAATTTGAAGTATTGGTCGGCACTGCCTTGTTCTATCTATTGTATGAGATTTGAAAGATATGTACTCATTGTAACATTTATCGGAAAAAAGTTTGCTAAACAAAGACTAAATAAAACCATTGATTTCCGTTTCCCCTTTTTTGCCGAAAACTTTGAACAGCTAAGTCATGTTCATGCTTTTAACTTACTAAGTTACACAAAGGTTTGATTTTTCACCACCCAATCTTTAAATGAGATTCGCTCTTGACTTGACTAGTTGATTGTTGTCGACAAGGCCCCACGCCAACGTTAATTTTACTTGAAAATGAGATTTAATTGTCTCTTGGAAAATCGTTGAAGCATCTAGTAATAGTACCTTACACTAACCCTTGATATTTATCCCTAGGTAGGTATTGACATTAGACTCTGGCCCCAAAAAGCCAATGAGCTGGCCCAAAATCCATCCGAGCCCAGGTCTGTCAAGCCCATCGAAATTCTGATCGAAGTTCAGTCTTATATCGGATAGGGTGGGTTTGGGCTTTGTTACAAGACCCCACGCCAACGTGAAGTTTACTTGCTTGAAAATGAGCTTTAATTGTCTCGTGGAAAATGGTTGAAGCCTCTAGTAATAGTATCTTACACTAACCCTTGATATTTAGCCCAAGGCTCGAAAGTCAAAAGTCTTAAGCAGGAAGTGCGTGCAAATATGAAAAGAGTTTATGAGGAATCTTTTCATTAAAATTATGTTTAAGCAACAAATGACAGATTCCACTAGCCATTTGAAGACTTGAATATAGAGTGGAAATGACGATGAGCGTTTAAGTACATGTAGATTCTTAATTTATATTTGTAAGACTACATTTTAATCGTACATTTCATCTACTGTTTTGTTAATTGAGCGACACATGTCTATCTTTTAGGATAAGTGAATAACCCTCAATGCAATTGGGTTAGTGGTTGTTACGTGGCACAAAATTAATAAATTCACGAATAAGATGAATGGTCGATATGTGACCTTACAAATGCAAATTAAGAATGTCAATGTACTTGAACGGTCCTCGAAAATGACATGATAAAAGTATTTTTTGATGACGGTAGAAATGAGATCGACTTGGAAGCCTTTTGTTATCTATAAGTTTTCAGCTTGTCCTCCTTAATGATGCATTATTATTTATTGTTTTCTTGATCAGATCAAAGGATTTTAATAGTGTATTTATTTTCTGAATTATGAAAGTAACCTATTTTCACATCATGACCATGATAAATGTGACTGATGAACTTACCCACTCCACAAACAGCAGATTAAATTTACAAATAATGCTGACTACTCAACTACTCAAACTCCTCTTAAAGTAATTAAGTGCTAGTCACTATATTTTAACTACAGATTTTAAGTACTTTGACTTGCTTAAATTTATTTTTTCGCTCAAGGATTAGACAGATCGCGACTCAAGATTAAAATGCATTTAAAAGAGCTCGTAAAAAAGTATTTTTGGAATATGAATACTCCCTAGTTGTTTGTGCGTAGTTTTTAGATCACATGCAATATGAGTTCAGATGATTTAGAAGTTGATCAGAGTATTACACCTTTCCAAGGTGTTTGCCGGAGGCCGGAGGGTTTGAATTGGCCGAGTCCAACTATGAATATGGCTTGCTGGCGAAAGTTTAAAATTAATTTTTTTGTTGAAACCATCCAATTTATTTTTAAAATAATCATTCTTCAATTCAAATTTCATTTAACACAGCCACCCGTCACTCTTTGTTATGTATTTTATTAAGTTTAACTATTAAACACTCATTAATTCGTAATTATATGAATAAATAACTCATATTTAACCTTAAAATAAAACTAATTCCTAAACTAAATTAATCCCTAAACTTAACCCAAACCATAATTATATAGTTAAACAATATTAATTAAATATTTTATTGACCCTTGAAATTAAATTAATGCTTAAACTAAATTAATCATTAAACTAAACTATCACTAAAATAAACTAACCTCAAATCATAATTATATATCTAAACAATCCAAATTAATTAATCTTTAAATTCTATTAAACTTTGAACTATAATAATCCTTAAGCTAAACAAACACAAATCATACTTATTTAGTTAAATAAAACTAATTAATTATTCAATTAACTCTTAAATTAAAGTAACCCTTTAATAAAATTTCTAAATCACGAACCCCAAACCATAATTATATAGTTAAATAAACATAATTAATTATTAATTTAATTAACCGTTAAAGTTAGTTTTCTTTAATTATATAATTTAACTAAACTAATTATGGTCAGTTGAATAATATAGTTAAACTAAATTAATAAATTTGAATTATTCAAATGTATAATTATGGTCAGTTGGATAAGTAAATAAGATTATTTAACTATATAATTATGGTTTGGATTAATTTTGTTTAAGGGTTAGTTTAATTTAAGGGTTACTTTTGTACAAGGGTTAATTTATTTTTAAGGATTAATTAGGAATATTTAACTATATATTTATTATATGTTGGGTTAGTTTTTATTTAGAGATTAATTTTCTTTAGGAATCAATTTAATATTAAAGGTTATTTAAGGGTTATTATTAGACTAAGTGAGTATGGGAGGGGTTAGCCTAGTGGGGTTAGCCTAGTGGTTAGGCACCCACTACCTGAGCCAAAAGGTCTCGGGTTCGAGTCATGGGTAGGAGTGAATTCCGATAATCCCTTTAAAAAAAAAGTGAGTATGGGAGGGCCACTTCAAGAATAATAATATCATGTTGTGCTCAAAAGCCCGAATCAATTCCACATATTTATCACTCTGATTATTTTTTAATTTTATTATCAAATTGAGTCTCAACTTCCAATTTATAGGCCACAATTTTTTTCACAACTCCATCTTTGCTTTTAAGCAAATAACTGTTGTGTAACAAAATATTTATTTCCACCTCTATTTGACAAGAATTTAAGATCACACAAATCATATTGTATAAATTCAAGGGCTCGGTATTTCTTTTAACTCGATAACAATATGTGTTCGTTAATTTAGCTTTAACACATGTTTCATATTTATGCTCAAAGTTAATTTAAAATTTGGGTAAACATTCGAGGACTAAACGTTCCAAAATCATTAATTTTCTATTAGAATCATTAATTTAATAGTGATCTTCTCAATGGCTGTTAAAATGACAGTAGTACTACATTCTCAATTATTGTTCTCAACAATAATTAACTTGCAAGTTCTTTGTCATTTTTAGAAGACTATGAAGTCAAAAAGCTTGCGCATTGCGTGCATTTAACTTCACATTGCCATGGGGCCCTACTAAGCAACAGCTTTGGAAGACTCATGCTCATTTCAATATATAAGAGCATATATGCAGATATTAATTGGCCATGACTTGAGAATTCCAAGTCTTGTATTCCACATAAAACATACCTGACTGTTAACATGATCTCCAGCTGTTTCGGCCTGGTGCCCCTTTCCATCACTCTTTTAGCCATTTCATCAGTGGCATCCTCAGCTTTCTTACCTCAAAAGAGAATGATAAAGCAACATTACTAACTCTGAAAGATGGGTTTATTGGAAGTGGCTCTTTCAGACACCAGTGCTCTTAATTCATGGAACACCTCTGTGGATGTATGTCTATGGGGGGGTGTACGATGCGGAACAAAACACAAGAGGGTCACCATGTTATCTCTGACAGAACAAAAGCTACATGGAGTTTTATCTCCTTTTATAGGTAATCTTACTTTCTTGAAAGGATTATATTTGACTAACAACTCATTGCATGGCGAAATACCTAAAGAAATCGGCCACCTGCGAGGCTTCGTTCTATATCTGCGTCAAAATAATTTCCAAGGACAAATTCCAGTTGGTTTAAGTAACTGCTCAAGTCTGCAAGAGATTAATCTTTCACGCAATAACCTCACGGGACGGGTTCCAAACCAGCTCGGCGCTTTATCGAACCTGAATCGATTTTCTGTCAGCCAAAACCAACTTATAGGAAAGATTCCGAGTTTCTTGAGGAACTTATCATCTTTGAGTAAACCAGCTCTTGATAATAATTATTTTGATGGAGAAATTCAAGATTCTTTACATGGATTATCGAAATTGACCTTCCTGTCATTACGGTTCAACTAGCCTTTACGGTACAATTTCTCCATTGTACAATCTATCGTCTTTATCGGTACTGGACATATCTGAATGCAGATTTACAGGAACTTTGGCACAAGACATGGATATTGCATTTCCGAACCTGACATTTTTAAGTCTTAGTGGAAATAATTTCGAGGGAACAATTCCTTCGTCTATTTCTAACATTTCGGGGCTAAGTGTCATTCAGTTATTAGAAACAAGTTAACTGGCAGTTCCAAACAATTTAGGAAAGCTAAAATATCTCAGAATTCTGCAATTGGGATGAATAATCTTGGAAGTAAGATGTCAAATGATTTGAGCTTTATTGATTCACTTACTAACTGCACTCTGCTGGAATGGTTGATTTTCAGATAATAAGCTCGGTGGTCCTCTCCCGAGTTCTATGTTTAATCTTACGTCAAATCTTCAGGTACTTGAGCAGTGAAAACTACATTACAGGACATATATCTGATGGGATAGGGAAATTGTCTGGTTTGTCTTGGCTAAGTTTACATAAAAACTTTCTCACCGGCACCATTCCTAACCTCATTGGAAATCTTGCAAACTTGTCGCGATTGAGTTTAAATGAAAATAAATTGCACGGTGAAATCCCGTCTTCATTGGGAAATCTCACAAAACTATATCAACTAAATTTGGCAAACAATTCTTTGGATGGTTCTGTTCCGAAGACTCTCCGCAATTGTAAGAGCTTGCAGGAATTTGATATTTCGAGCAACTATTTCGGAGGAAGTCTTCCAGGTGATGTATTTAATCATTTCCAAGAACTTGTGTCATTTGATATCTCTCATAACTCATTTGATGGCACATTTCCTTCTGAATTTGGGAAGCTGATAAACTTGAATAGTCTAAATGCTTCCCACAATCGCTTCTCCGGACAAATTCCATCTCAACTTGGTGGATCACTGTGTTTGGAATTTCTAGTCTTGTCTGGAAACTCTTTTAATGGAAGCATACCGTCTTCTTTAAGCAGTTTGAAATCTTTGCAGTTGCTAGATATTTCCAAAAATAATTTATCCGGAGAGATTCCAAAGGAACTTGCGTATATTACCGGCCTCCGAATATTAGATTTGTCTTTCAACCATCTAGAAGGCGTGGTTCCTTCATTTATGAATTTTACTGAAGTTTCAGTTCGCGGAAACAACAGACTTTGCAGCCTAAACTTGAAACTTAAGCTTCATCCATGCAAGCATCACGAGGAGCGAAGGATCTCGAAGAAAGTTATTATTATCATCATTCTAAGTGTCACTGCAGCTTTTTCACTGTTGGTATTTCTATTAATATTCTTCGGATATCGTAGAAGGCTCAGAAATGTTAATGTCGATGAAACAACCGAAGGGTATCGACCAGTCACGTATACAGAACTTGTCAAAGCAACGGATGGTTTCGCAGAATCCAACTTGATTGGAACAGGAAGTTTTGGAAATGTTTACAAAGGCATCTTGGATGGAGATGAAAGTAAGGTGATTGCAGTAAAGGTACTAAAGTTGTCAAAGCGCGGAGCTATAAAAAGCTTCACTGCTGAATGCGAAGTCTTAAGAAGAATTCGACACAGGAATTTACTAAAAGTCATAACATCATGCTCGAGTTTAGACAACAAAGGAAATGATTTTAAAGCTCTAGTTTTTGACTTAATGTCAAACGGTAATCTTGATAATTGGCTGCATTTTAGTGACAGGCAGCTCGGAGAACTTAGAGTTCCATTATTAAGTCTCGGAAAAAGATTGGAAATCGCGATAGACGTGGGTTGTGCTTAGATTATCTTCATAATCGTTGCGAGGTGGCCGTTGTTCATTGTGATCTGAAACCAAGTAATATTCTTCTGGATGATGATATGGTTGCTCATGTATGTGATTTTGGATTAGCTAAACTGTTGTTCGATGTCACTGAGAATGTCGGTGGTAGCGAGTCTTTGTCCGCCGTGATTAAGGGATCTATTGGTTATGTTGCTCCAGGTAAGATTAAATTACATCCTCTTTTAATGGTATGTGTATTTGCAACCTTGCATATCTTTTCTATATTTTGATGTGAAATGAAACATTTGATGCTCGACAGAGTACGGAATGGGTGCAGCGATTTCACCACAAGGGGATATATACAGCTATGGAATCATCTTGCTCGAGTTGATCACTGGGATAAGACCAACTGATGACATGTTTAACAGTGAAATGAGCATTCGAAGTTTCATTGAGAGGGCAATGCCGGATCATTTAGAAGATATTGTGGACAAATATTTGATGAATGAAATACGTGAGGACGCTGCAAGTCAAAGGAATGCAAATGAAATCATTCTTCAGTACAAGGCCTTCTTAATGTCTTTTATTGAGGTTGGGATATCATGCTCAAAAGAATCAGCAAGAAATAGAATGGACATTAAATCTGCCATAAGGACTTTACAGCGGATAAAAGAAAATTTTGACAAGATCAAAATTTCAAGTATCAGTCGGCAATGTCTTGTTCTATCTGCTGTATTAGATATGAATGAAATGTAATAATTGTAACAACTACCGGGAAAAAGTTGGCTAAACAAAGACTAAATTAAACCATTGATTTCCTTTTCCCCTTTTTTTGGTGAAGACTTTGAAAAGCTAAGTCATGCTGATGCTTTTAACTATAATAAGTTGCACAAAGGTTTGATTTTGCACCACCCAATCTTTGAATGAGATTAGTTGTTGACTTACTCTTGTCGACAAGGCCCCACGCCAACGTGAATTTTACTTGAAATTAAGCTTTCATTGTCTCATGTAGGAAAATCGTCGAAGCTTCTAGTAATAGTATCTTACATTAACCCTTCACATTTAATCCCAAGGCTCAAAACCACTAAGGCCGACTCTAAACTCGTTTGAATCAAGGCTTGATCCTATCTTAAGTTCACTTCTAAAAAGACTAACCTTACAAATCAATAATCGGACACGGATTATAGTCGAAAAGTCCAGTCCTAACCTATTTTCGTTATTTTTATAGAATCTTAAGTATAAGCTAATTTATTTTAAATGTATAGTCTTATTTTTGTATTAAAATAATATAAGTGTAAGAGATGTTAAATAATATTTTAGAAATCTCAATGTTATGTATTGAGTTGTATATTTGAAAAAGAATGATGTGATAAAAATGAAACTAATGAGGTTAGGGACGCATCAAGGTCAGTCCGACCCTGTCCTAAAAATTATAGGGTTTAGGGTTTCATAGAGCTTCAAAAAATGGGGCAAAGCCCAGCCCAACCCCAATAATATAAAAGAGTACATAAATTACGCTCGGCTCAACCCTAAGCCTCGTTTATAGGATTCGAACTACCCGTCCCAATATCGGCAACTACCTTACACTTACAAGCCTAGCTTAAGTTGCACAATAATTCTCTTCATAAAATAATCCATAAAAATTGATAAATCATCCATATAATATAAAACTTTCCAGCATTGTTGAAATTTTCAAAAAGTTTGATTTTGATTACTAATTCGTTTAATTCTTAAATGTTTTTACCTTTTGTTTTTAGATTGTCTTCTATACTTTTTATTTTTTATAAAGAATAAAATCTGGTTAAAACTAATACTTTCGTGTAGACTATAAATAAATCTGGGTCGTAGATCTACAAAATATGGACGAATGAGATTCAGAGGTTGGAATTAAAGATTGACGATTTCATTAGCAATTTAAATAATAAAAAATACATAAAAGGGTAAATTAGAAAGAATAAGAATACCTCAGGGTGCGTTTTCGTTCGTTCTGACAATTAATTGATCCGTCGCAAGAAGAGTTATGATACATAAATTTTAAAAGTATGGGTAATACACCTTTGTATAGGTTGTCGAAGGTAAGCATAAAATGGGCAATGTATCAGTGATCAAGTTACTAAGGTTTTAGATTTGTTTAAAGGTCAATAAAATAATGAAAGCAACACAACCACTCAGATGGCATGTATTTGCAAAACCTCAACTTAATCACTTTATCATGTTTGAAAACGCATGTTGATTGGCTAATCTCATTACAGATGGGAGAGATTGTGGTGCAAAATCAGGAAAGGAGGCTTGACCCGGAATGAGATCCAGTAATGCTAAGCCAAAAACTGCGAGACAAAACGATGTAGTTTCGTCCCTAAAACGACGTCGTTTTGACGACGGGGTCAGTTTGTAAATATAGTGTTTTAGATTAAACTACACAGTTTTACTTAAAAACACCCAAAACTATGTCGTTTTGAGACTTGCAGCATATGGCTGCACCAAAAGTGGCAGCATCGGATCTGGATCCGGCTTGACCCAGGTTATGGTTGGGATATCATGCTCAAAAGAATCAGCAAGAGATAGAATGGACATTCAATCTGCCATAAGGTGTTTACAGCGGATAAAAGAAAATTTTGACAAGATCTAAATTTCAAGTATCAGTCGGCAATGTCTTGTTCTATCTGCTGTATTAGATTTGAATGATATGTAGTCATGGTAACAATTACCGGAAAAAAGTTGGCTAAACAAAGACTAAATAAAACCATTGATTTCCTTTTCCCCTTTTTTGCCGAAGACTTCGAAGTTTGAACAGCTAAGTCATGTTCATGCTTTTAACTTACTAAGTTACACAAAGGTTTGATTTTGCACCACCCGATCTTTAAATGAGATTCGCTCTTGACTTGACTAGTTGATTGTTGTCGACAAGGCCCCATGCCAACGTGAATTTTACTTGAAAATGAGCTTTAATTGTCTCGATGAAAATCGTTGAAGCATCTAGTCATAATACCTTACACTAACCCTTGATATTTAGTCCTAGGTAGGCATTGACATTAGGCCCTGGGACGAGAAAAGCTTATGGACCGGCCTGAAGCTCATCCGAGCCTAGCTTTGTCGAGCCCATCGAAATTCTGATCGAAGTCTAGCCCTATGTCAGGTTTGGGCTTTGTTTTGAGGCTTAGGGCTCGACCGACCGGCTCGACCCCCTAACCCATCCCGTAAAGCCTACATAATTGTATTAATATTTCGAACGTTAGTAGAGTTAAATAAATATAAAAAATGTATCATATGACTATATTGTACAAATTCTTCAATTTTAATATTTATTCGAATGTGTTTGTATATTCTTATTTTCAAATTAATATTTTTTATTTAAGTCGTATTATGTCAATATACTCATCAAAACATGATAACTTACGAAGAAACTTGCAGCAAGCCTGTGTATAATCTAACAAGATGACCCCTGCACCACTCGCACACAGACAAAAGATTTGTAATTCAAGATATCACAACCAAATGGCAAAGGGAAACTGTTACAAATATGTGAAATATAAGTTAGATCACATACAACCTCCTCAGGTGCAACGATAAAAATACAAGCAGGGTAATAGCAAAACCTATTTGCCTTTGCCGGCATCAGGTGGCAGCTGGATACCCATCATTTCCAGCAAGTTAGAAGCTGGTCCGGGAAGTCCTTGTTGAGAAGAGATTGAATCTAAGATGCTCTTTACCAAATTCACATCAACGTCTACAGGTGTGAAGTCCACATCCATGTCCTCAGTTTGATTGGACGATGTTGCCTATAATTTAAGGTATGTCAGTTTCAGATACAGAAAGTAGTAGGATTTTGAACACCAACAATAGTCTGTCTATTATAGGGTTAACATATGAATTCTTTTTAACACACTGCTAAAATGGTATCTTCTTCTGCAATTAATAAATTTACCTTGTCAGCTTTTTCAGGGTCTTTATCTGCACGGACAAAGCTCTTCTCGAGAGTAGTGGTCTTCAACTCTTCATTCAATACATCAGAATAAGATTGCATGAAGGCATCCTCCCCCTCGTTGTCATCTGCAATTTCTTCGTCTGAATCATCTGTAGCAGTATAAAGGTAAATCATTATCGTTAACTGGCCACAGCCAACTATCTGTAGCAACTAATCAAAATATATATTCTAAGCAACAACAGAAAAGGCATCCCAGGATTACCAAAATCAATATCGGAGGATGAGCCATCTTCAACATCATCCTGAAGATTGCTAGCAGAGTTTCCCATCACTGATTCCATATCTTTCATAAACCGATCCACATCAAAATTGACCTCATCAATGTTCCTGCATAGAGTTTTATATAAAGTCCAAAACTATCACCCAATAAATGAACTGCATATAATTGGCACCAAAAAGAAAATACACATCAGGTCATTCAAAAAAGAAATAGCTTAACAGACAGATTCAAATGACACTACGAAACCAAAAGCCTTACAGAGCATCACATTAATACAATGGTAGATACAGAGACGTAAGTAGAAGATAAATAGACCTAATTTCACACTTGCTTTCAGCCACATACCTGATATATATGGATCATACTGAATTATTGTTCTAAATCTAGTTACCTTGCTCTTCATGACTTGTTTCAGAAGATATCTTAACAATAAAGCAGAGCACCAGAAGTTACTAATACCTAATCAAAATTTGAAGGATTAATAGAGTAACTGACTGACCTTTCTGGGATTTCTGCTCCTTTATAAGTTGAAACTTTCTCAACAAAAGCTTGCATTGTCTTTGCTATATTACTAAGATCAAAATCAGTTGCATTACTGCCAGCAGAGCCTTGCTCGAGAGGATCTTTTGGGTTTTCTTTCTTTTTGGTTTCCTTGTTGTACAATTCCATCTCCTTCTCCCTTTCTAAAAGTGCAGCATTCAACTCATCCTCCCCATTATATAGCCAAGAGTCTTCATCTGAAGGAGGAACCTCCAAGTTAGTAAAATCATCTACTGAGCAAGGAAGAGCAAGAATCTCATCGATGCGCCTAACTGGGGCGCTCATCCTTTCACTGCCAAAAAAACATAATTTTAGCTCCGGAAATTGTTGGTTTATCATATACCAGTATCCAAAAAGGTTCCAGTTATCAATTATGCCTTCATTAGAGGATTTTTTTACAATAAAGCTAATTGAATATGCACACTGGTTTGATGTCAGCATCTTTTAGTTCAGGTGTTTTGTTCGAAACTAAATACGAGGGCAAACCAAAAGCAAGTCAAGCAAAAGAGAGCAGGCAACTGCCTAAACATTTTGAAAATTTAGTAGCTAAGTTGTAGAGACAGCACATACTGTACTGCAGCCTGGCTAGCCCTCCACAAAATATGACTTGCAAAGAGGTCAGAAATGCTAATACAATAGATGTAGTTAAATGAAAAACAGTAGTTATGCCCCTACATGTTAGCCAGCCAATTGCAAGCAAATATTCTATTTCACCAATCAGAGTTACTTCCACTAAAATGATGTGCTTAACATGATATGCTTAACATGATCTGCTATACCTGGCCCTCGAAAACAACGAGCTGTTCTTGTAGTATGCTTCTGCATTCTCCATCAACCTTTTATACTCCTGTGATCCAGGAAGCAGTCCCTCGAAATAGCCACTCTTCTCCAAGCTCTCTCTAAATGCATCCCATGAACTACCCTTCCCTTCTATTCCCCCTTTTCTCCTAAGCTGATACATCATCTCAAACCCACACGCAATTTTCATACCCAACTCTGCTTCTGCATATGCTGCCCCATCACTCCTAGGTGGCATTGGATAACACTTAGGTGCTTGAAACGTCTGCTGCAACAGCTGTGCATACATTGCCCTAGACATCTTCACCCAAACCAACACCAACTCTTCCCTCTACCCTTAGGCAAAAACTTCTCCATCTTTGCTGCATACTTCATTGTATCAATATCCCTATCATAAAAACCCTCAACAGCTAAAGAAATAAAACAAGGCTCGTGCTTCAACACCTGTGCAACAGACACCGGAACCCTAACTCTAACACGATGCACATTTCTCCTCGCTTTCTCAGGATACTCACCAATCCTATTCTTAACAGCTAACTGAACCTTATCAGACGCTCTACATTTCTCCTCAAACTTAACCAAAAAACTCAACGCATCAATCAAACTAGGATTAGGCAACTTATCCCTGGGAACAATATGCAAATCACCACCTCTAACAAAAACTCTATTCTCACTATTCTCAGGATCAATCCAATGCGGCAAATGAAACGCAGCCTCAATCAACAAAAACTCACCATCAGTATCCCAAACCCTAACAGACACATTCCGAAACCTTCTAGAAACTTCAAAAAGCAGATAAACAATAAACCATTCGTCCTCAAGATTGTCTCCAAACCTAACCTTCCCATGAAGATGCGGCACCTGAGAAGAACATATACAACTCGGACTCGATGATACCGATAGAGTAAACGGCTCATGCTGCCATATGTAACCGGACGTGTAAGGGGACAAAGCTTCGAGTATCTGTAAGTGAAGTGATTGAAGCTCTGACGTCAGTAGAGCGGTTGTGGAATTAGGGTTTAGTGATTTTGAAGGGAGAGCGAAATCAGGAAAGATGGCGTAGAAGACTGTGTCTTCAGGAAGCCGAGAGTTCTTCTCGGTGAATATTGAGTACGGCTCGTCGGCGCTCGTCGTCGGTTGTCGTTTCGCCATCGACGCGTTCTCTCTCGAAGTTTTCGGATTCTTCAGGTATAGGTTATAAATCTTGAAACTTTAATATATTTCGAATTTTTAATTTTTTTTAATAATTAGAAAATTAGTATTTATATATTTACTAGTATTTTCGATTAATCCAATTAATTTCGAATTAATTTCGAATTAATTCAATTAATTTCGAATCCAATTAATTTCCATTCTCAATTAATTCAATCTCCATTCTCAATCCAATTAATTTCGAATTTTTAATTGCTTATATATTTACTAGTATTTTATGCATACGAGTTGAGTTCTAAAAGACATTAAATTTTTGTGAAACATAAAGAGTTAATCTCAACTGTTGATTTAGATTAATTTAGCGGTTGAGATTAAATTAGTTTTTAGTTAAATTTATAATGAAAAAGCAAAAACACAAGGCGGTTGGTGAGTGACGGTTATCAATATTAACCGTTGGATTGATGAAAATCAACGGTTGAAATGATGTCCTTCTGTCTCATATAAATGTATTGGTCCTCCTTTAACCTTTTCCCTGTTTGGTGTGTATATAAAAATGTGAAATAAATTTATAAAAGTATTAATTGAAAACGGTATATAATTGACATATTAAATATAATCTCTAATCAACAATAATTGTGTTGGTTTTCAAATTTAATGATGGACCTTGATAACCGTCAAAGGCAATTTTGGAATAAAATTGTGGCTTCAATTGTAACTGGTAATAGAATAGAAGAGTTGGGATCTAGAAACATATGTAATTTTTATGAGATATAAGAACATAAACTTAGCTGTTGATTTGATTAAATTGACGGTTGAGATTAGAGTTATTTTTAATTAATTGGGCGGTTGGATTTACAAAAACACACGGGCGGTTGGTGTTTGACGGTTACCAATATCGACAGTTGGATTGATAAAAAGCAATGGCTGAGATCATATCCTTCCGTCTTACCAAAAGATGCATGTCCTCTTATAACATTTCACTAGAATAGAAAATAGAAATGCATAAGTTATGTATATATTTAGAAACTATATCTATATTAGTTAGTTGTACGACTCTAAATTTCATGTCATTTCATATTCTATTTAAATGTCTACATAAAAACTTCGTATTATGTGAAATGATGAGTAAGAAAACTTCCCTACTCCCTCCTTTAATCTCCATATTCTTTCTTTGCAATTTCTTCATATAATAACACGTAATCAGCATGAGTTGGTCTAGGTAATAGGTAATGGTAAGAAATCAGTAAATTATTCATATCTCGTGTTTCGTCAATTATTACATGACGATTTGTAAGGAAACTTGGTCCACAATAAAAGTTTATTCATTTTTAATTATCCTGAAGTTGAATCAAATGTATGTGTATATGTATATGAATTTTATTCATACTTTTATTCAACTGAAGTTGAATCACATGTATATTTAACTTTTGTAAATTGACACTGAGGTGGAATCTTTGATATGAAATTTATGATTTGATTCCCACAAAAAATCATTTGAAAATATTGTGTAATATTCATGTTTGATCCCCCAAAGTGGAATCATACATATGCAACATATTTTTAATATTGAATTCCCTTTAAGTGGAATCACATTTTATTATTACGAATTAATTCTTTTAAAAATGGAATGAAAAAAGTAGTACTCTAAGTGTCTATTCATATATGTATTTTTGTGTGACTTGACTCTCCTGTAGTGGAATCGTAGACATGTATTTTACTAATGATTAACAGTTTAATACACTTGTAGTGAAATTAATAATTGCAATTCATTTGTGTGTCAAAATTGATTCTCGAGAAGTAAAATCATCGCACACATATCACAAGTGAAATGTATTGTTAATAATAATTCCTAAATTTACGTGTGATTACTAATGATTTAATTCCACTCGAAGCGAAATCATTATATGTAATTTATTTGTGAGTTAATTGTTTTAAAGCAAAATGAAAAAAAATTATGTAATACCCGAAGTGATTAGAAACATTTCATGTTTTTATTAATATTCTCCTGAAGTGGATTCATGCACATGTCTACCTTGTTTTTTTATTTTCCAGAACAGAAATAATATACATGTAACGTCAAAATTGATTATATAAGATGTATTTTATATATATTTCAATTCCCTGAATTGGTATATTGTACATGTAAAACCTGAAATTTTTGCATGTTTATTTACAAATTAATTTTTTAAAGTATGATTACTAATGTATCTAAGTGAAGTAAATACAAAATATGTTTGTGATTTAATTTATTTTTGTTTAATCCTCATGAAATAAGGACATACAATACAATACGCGTTATCATCCCAGAAGTGGGTGTAAGTATTTTATCAATATGTTTTCTTCGGAAGTAGACACAAATATATTGTTTTTGTGCACACTATTTGAATAGATGTATTTCAGGAAGGTAGAGAAAGGTTCGAGGAGGACATGCGTCTTTTACTAAGACAGAAGGAAATGATCTCAATCGTTGATTTTTATCAAACCAACGGTTGATATTGGTAACCGTCAATCACTAGTTTTTTGCAAATCCAACCGCCCAATTAATTAAAACCCAACTTCAATCTCAGCCGTCGAATTAATCAAATCAACGATCAAGATTACATTCTTATAACTCAGAAAATTTATATGTCTCTCTAAAACCCAACTCCAAGAAAATAATGCATGTTTAGTATTATATACAAGGGTTCGGTTCCTTTGCGACCCCCTTGCAAACGTGCATATTGTAATTTCAACCATCTGCAATTTTTACTCAACTATATGCACATTCGAGTCTGCATTTTGCACCCGCTAAAAGACAAAAAAACGTGCACTAAAAGACAAAACTAATTAAGTGTAAAATTAGGACCGTTGGATCAAATTGATCCAACGGTCTCATAAGGGGGTCGCAGGGATCGCAGGGATCGCAGGGACCGCACCCTTTAATGGGGGTCGCAATTGAACGCAACTCTTATATACAATAATGATGATTGTATACTTTTGTGTCTCATGTTCCATGTAAATGTTTACATAAAGCAGTTGTATTATGTGTAATGATAAATAAGAAAACATCCTTATTTCCTCAATCACGTCTTCATTTGTCTCCATATTCTTTCTATACAATTTCTTCATATGATAACAACAAATTTATTCTCAACTGTTTTCAGTGATACTTCAAATTTACAAATTGCATGGTATTGGAGGATATTTATTTATTAGAGATCGAATCCCGGGAGATATTAAAGTTTTGTAAAACAAGAAGACATCATCTCTTTTTTTTCTTTTTTCTTTTACCGTTGATTTTGATTGATCTGACGGTTGATATTAAATTAATTTTAAATTAAAATAGATGGTTTAATTAGCAAAATACATTGACGGCTGAGAATGACGGTTATCAATATCAACAGTTGGATGAAAAGAAATCAATAATTTAGATTTACGTCTCACAAAAATTTGTTTATCTTTTTAGAACTTAATTCTTATTTATTACTAATAATTCAAAGTGGGAATCTATAAACAAATAAGGGTTTTTTAGCGAAAACCACCCGCCCAATAGGGCAATTTGAGACAAACCACCCCTCCAACTTTTTTTAAAAAATAACCACCTCTTAATTGTAACGGTACTCAATCATGACACCCCTTGCACTATTCCGGCGTTGACTGTCGTTAAACTCGCCGTTGACTCATCTGAATTTTAATTAAATGTCAAATAAATTTTAATTTAATTAATTAATTACTAATCTAATCACATCATTCATATAAATAAAACTGCATATTATATTATTAAATAAAAAATATTAATAAAATAAAATAAACTAAGCTAAATTTTTATAATACTAAAATAAATAATTTAATATCAATCAAAATTTATATTAATTGATAAGTTTCAAATTGTGGTATGGTTCGGTTATGGTCCGAAATTATGACAATTATAATTATTATATATAAATAAAATAAAAATTATATTATTAAATAAAACAAAAAATATTAATAAATTAAATAAACTAAGCTAAAAATATTACAGTAATAAAAAATAAAATAATTTAACATCAACCAAATTTAAATTAATTCATAAGTTTAAATTTAAATTATAAAAAAGGACCCAAAAATTATAAGAGTAATCATAATTATATGTGAATAAAAAGATAAATTATAATGTTACTAAAAATATTACTATATAAAAATTAACTAAACTAAAAATTGTTTATATAAATAATAATTATAATTGTCATAATTACTATGAGATTTTAAAATTTATAATTATAAAACAAATTTGGCCACATTCCCAACGATATACAAATAATAATTATTTTAAAATATTTAGTTGAACATAAACATGTAATTATAAAAATTAAAATATAATATCGCACGGTTCTGCTTTTTAGAAATTGTCTTTTAGATGGATGATGTGATTAGATTATTAATTAATTTCATTAAGATTTATTTGAAATTTAATTAAAATTCAGACGAGTCAACGGAGGGTTTAATGATAGTCAACGCCGGAATAGTGCAAGGGGTGTCATGATTGAGTACCGTTACAATTAAGAGGTGGTTATTTTTCAAAAAAAGTTGGAGGGGTGGTTTGTCTCAAATTGCCCTATTGGGCGGGTGGTTTTCGCTAAAAAACCCAACAAATAATTCTCTGTACTGTTCTAACAATAGTGAATTTGTTTCCACTGGTCTTAGAGGACAAGCCCCCTGATTAGGCTCACATTGAGCTGAACAGCGATACAAAACTTTTTGTCAAATTTACTTTTTGTTTAAGTTTTTACATTTCAGGTTAAACACCACGTTGAACAAAGCTTGAACACAGAAATTGATTAATCACATATAGCTGTCAATTTCACAACGTATCAATTTTTGGAATGAATATGAGATGCATATTCAGAATATAATGCACGAGTTAGGATCTAGGGAGACATGTATGTTTTGTGAGATAGAAGAACATAATCTTAACCATTGATTTTGTTTAATTCGACGCTGAGATTAAAGTTAGTTTTTAATTAAATGGCTGTTTGGATTTTCAAAAAGGATGGGCATTTGGAGATTGGGGGTATCAATATCAACCGTTGGATTGGGATATAGAGAGTCTGTGAAATTTCGTAAGACATTGGGACATCATTTCAACCGTTGATTTTGATTTATTTAACGGTTAAGATTGAATTAATTTTTAATTAAAATGGATGTTTGAATTTGCAAATTACACAAACGATTGAGAATAACGATTATCAATATAAATATTGGATTAATAGAAAAATCAACTGTTGAGATGATAACCTTTGTTTCACAAATATTTACTTAGGGGAAGTATCATGTGGAACCCCCCCTTTCCATGGATCCATGGATCCACCTTCATCACCGTTGATTGCATTTTTTGTGTGCACCAGATTGTGCCACGTGTTTGCATTTTTGAAATGCACACGTGAAATGCACATGACAAATGCACACGTGAGTTGCACATGCTCATTAATGCGCTGGCACAATCTGGTGCGTCCAAAATGCAAACAGTAAATGCAATCAACGGATGCAAAGAGGGATCCATGGATCCATGAAAAGGTGGAGGTTCCACGTGATACTTTCCGTATTTACTTATCCTATTTATACACGAATTCCGGTTCGATCCAATTTAACTAGGTAACTTCATCGGCTCAATCAACTCGTCTGATTTAATAAACCTACTCACCCCCGACGTTTGTAGAAAGATTACCCGAATACCCCCAACCTCCATAAAAATCACGAAAATGCCATCGCATCTTGAGGTAGTCTCTTCTCTTCCAACTCACGCGAACGAAACCGAACATCAACGGAGAAGGGATGGTTTCGGACGAGGAGATTGTCGCTCGGCTAGAAGAGATTCTGAAGACGTCAGACTTGAATACGACGACGACAGGGATAGTGAGGAGGAGGTTAGAGGAGGAACTGGGGATTGATTTGTCGGAGAGGAAGGCGTTTGTTAGGGAACATGTGGATTTGTTTCTGCAGAGTCAGGTGGTGGAAATGTAAAGGAGGAAGAGGTTGAAGTGAAGAAGGAAGTTAAAGAGGAGGAAGAGGTTGAAGTGAATGGAGAGGGTTGTGAGAGTGGGGAGGATGAAGAGGAAGATGTGGAAGAGGAAGTTGAAGAGGAATCAAGTAATGGGTATAGAACCAGAAAGAGAAGGTGAGTGTTGATTGAATGTCAATTTGGAATTTTTGTAATTGGAGTTTTTGATTTTGAGTTGTATCGAAGTCTAATGCATGGTTTGAGGAATAGTGTGATTTTACCGAGCAATTTGGGATATTAGAAAGTGATTTGTGGGTGTATTGGAATACTTCTGACATTTATCGATGTTGAATTGAATAAAGTTAGCATCTTGGTTACAAACAAATTTTGGATTGGTTTCGGTGTTTAGGATTAGTAATGTGTTTCCTCCTTCTATGTAGTTTTATAATTTTTGCAAAAGTGGATGATTCTGATGTATGAAGTAGCTGCCTGTTGCTAGAATTGATATTTTTAATTTCTCGGTTGTGGTTTGGAAGTTGCAGGCATATTTTGAAGATAAGTGTACGCTATTGCGAGATACTGATTGATGCTATTGTTGCTAACACAACCTTTTCAGGTCTAAAAAGGTGAAAAAGACGGAGGTCAAGAGAAAAGGAGGTGGAGGGTTTTGCAAAGTTTGTAGCCTTTCACCACAACTGCAGGAATTTACCGGGACAAGCGAAATGGCCAGAACAGAGGTGAGCAACTGCTAGTTCTTCAGTTTCTGATGTTCCTGCAGACTGCATCTAAGAATTAACTTTTGTAGGTTGTCAAACTTTTATGGGTCTACATAAAGGAGAAAAATTTACAAGACCCGAGCAACAAAAGGAACATATTGTGTGATGAAAAATTGCGAGGACTCTTTAATGTTGACTGTATCAACATGTTTCAAATGAACAAAGTCTTGGCAAAACATATATGGCCTTTGGAGTCTGATGAAGGTACGTCAAGCGTCAACCTCTCTTGTATGTCCTGTCTTGGGATTCAAATACTGCGCACATGCATATACTTTTTTTTGCATCGATGGTTGTACTGGATGTGAACTGATTGTTAATATGTAGTTATGTACTGCTGCACTAGAGTGAAAATCAAGCATTTTCGTTCTTGCAAACAAATTTAGTCATCTCCATTTCACCTCAAGTATTATTGCATTTCAAGTTCCGTTGACCCAAAACTGTCAGTGTCTTTCTCTTCCTTACTCATTAGTGAAAGTAAGTTGATGGTGTATTTTTCTTTGATGGTTCAGCTTCAGTCAAACGGTCACCAAAGGAGAAGAAACCAAAGAAAGAGAGCGAAGAAGGTAACTATTGATTGAATGCAGGTTATATTTTTTTTTCATGGTTATTCTCATTTGAGTTGCTGGACCAGGTTAGAATCTCTGAAAATCCAAAGAGGTTTCTGGTATTTCCTTTGGTTTATGCCATAAATGTTCCTTCTTGTTCTTAATAGAACAAACAACACTCTTTTCGCGTGGGCTCGTTTATTTGGTCTTCTGGGAAAGCTAATTAATTTGAAGTCCTGAACAATTTATAATCTCCAAGTTTTGAACAGTTTACCAATTGCTGAAGAATATTTCTTTTTACCTTTTTATAGTTGATGGAGAAGAGGGGGATGAGGAAGAAGACGAAGAGGAGCCTAAACCGAAGGGCAAGAGAAAAAAGGAACCAATTTCAGGTTTACATAAATTTCAAGTCCACTGATTGATAAAATTCTATTTTAATAAGCCTTCTATTATAGATGATGTCTGGTGTTTCAAGAAAATATTAAAATTTCATTTACAGACGAGAATGAAAACGAGCCAAAGAAAAAAGGTAAATCTCAAGGGAATTCAGGTTTTCTCGCTCCTCTGAAGTTGTCTGATGCCCTTGTGAAGTTCCTTGGAACTGGTGAATCTGAATTATCACGATCTGAAGTTGTCAAGAGAATATGGAACTACATTAAAGAAAATTCACTCCAGGTATTCTATGCTATAATATGACTTAGTGCCTTGCTAATGCATTCATGATTACAAGTAATGTTTATTTACAGAATGAACCTTAAGGGAATTGTTCCATTTATTTTGAGTTATCGTTGCAAGCATAATGTATCCGTGGCTGATAGCCTGAGCTCCTTGTGTTTTGTTTTCTGTTGTGTGATGTGTTCATTATCTGTTATGTCACGCTGTATCACGTATATGAGGTTTCCTATCTTGTTGTCATTGTCTGAGTTATGGCTTAGACTTGACTGATGTTGCTGCTTTCCTCTTGGATGGGATAATTGAAATTGTAATTATTGAGGTCACTATAATATGCAACACTAAATCCAACACCAATAGCATGCATGTGAACAATCTCTCCGTGACCTAGTGACCGCTTGCAATGTTTGTGAATTATTGTATTTTTATTTTGTACTTTAGTCTACAAGGATGACGAAGGATGTTGTGATCGTGTCTTGGCCTTTTATATATGTCGCCGACATATACAGCTAACATTTCTACTTCTCTCTTGAAGGACCCTTCTGACAAGAGACAAATAAGCTGTGATGAGAAGCTTAAAGAACTCTTCGAGGTCGACTCTTTTCATGGCTTCACCGTCTCAAAACTCCTAACTGCACATCTGACAAAACTAGAAAGGTAAGTTTATTTGCATACGGCTGCTACAACTTCCCAAATTCAGAGGGGAATTTTTCCTGCCATAGTCAGCTAACTTTCTAATTACATCATGTAACCCTTCCATTATATACACTAATACGACTGCAAATGGAAAAATTCCAGGGTCAACTTTTTTTGCCTTCCCAATTATGTCTTTCATTCCCAGTAGATACTTCTGTGTTCTCAATTCCGCAT